>MVAK01000212.1:0-14045 GCA_014825535.1 Cystofilobasidium bisporidii
CAGCAGCAGGGGGCGGCCAAACGTCGCTCTCGGGCGCCTCCCCGCCAGACCTAGCCGGCAGCGTATCGACCAATCAAGCCTCGACTTCCTCGTCTCACCGCGCCAGCCCAAGCGGGATGCTCGCCCCCCCCCCCCCCCCCCCCCCCCCCCGGTCGCCCCCCCCCCCCCCCCCCCCCCCCCCCCCGCGGCCCCTTCGCCCTCGACCCGGCGGCCCTCGCAAACCTGTTGACTGAGCCCTGTTGTCCTTCGCTCGTAGGCTCGTGTTTTGCCCTACACTCACGTTGCATGTCTACATCCGCCGTCTGAATGGTCTGCACGCCCGCACTTGGCGACGAAGTGCTCGTCGGCATTCAGCCTTCCTGTGGCTGCGTTCTTCGGCAAGGATCAACGCTCCACAGAATGGTACACAACTTGGTCGGTCGGAGAGGGTGACGTGGGCCATCAGAGAGCAAGGGGACCATTTAACGCCAGGACGAGCCAGCGCGGGGTATATGGGGAACGAGGACAAGGCGAGCGTCATCAGGGGCGGTCGTCAATCGAAAGAGGGGTCACGAGGGGTCGGCATGTCGACATAAAGCGAGAAGGTGGGGTCGTGGAGCCTTTGCGCCGAGCGGCGGGCGGGCGCGAAGCATAACGTAGGTCGTTAGTGTAGAGGATCAGAAGAGATCGTTGAGAGATGGCGCAAAGGAGGGCGAAGTCGTGTTTAAGTTGAGGCAGGAGGGCGTTTCTGCGCCTGTTGATGGAGCGAGGAGGGCTGAGCAAGTAGGCCTAGGCGAAGCTTCGAAGAGGGCTCGGAGGGGTCCTGGGGCTCGAGTTGGACTGCAAGATTGCACAGCTTGTATGTCAACTTCCCGCGCCGCACCCGAATGATACCGACGACGCGTGCGACGTACCCTCTGCCTCGTCGGTGAGCTGAGCTTTTCGGCCATCTCCTCGACCTCGGGCGTATCGCCCTTGCCGTCGGTGATCTCGTGGATTTTGGCCATTGTCATTTCGAGGCTCCTGCGGCGCGTCGAGGGAGAGGTGGCCGTCGTGCCAAGCGAAGCGCGTCGACCATGTCCAGCTGTTGTCGGAAGCATGCAGAGGTCAGCAAAAGCAATCGTTGACCAGGACTAGGGCGCTCGAGCCAAGGACGCACGCAGCCAAGTGGGCTCGGGAGCATTGGAGGCGACCGGAGAGGAAGGAGCTGAACTGGTCGGCGTGCCCGAGGCGGGGGAGGCAGGGGCCTGCTCATCGGCCTGTCGAGAGGAGATTCAGTGTCAGCCTCGGGAAGGCGTCAAGCTCGAGTATTAGAATGAGAAACACGCACGTCGAAAAGCTCCGGAGGGAGCCTCTCATTCTCGATCTGCGAAAGCCAAGGATGAGAGAGATCAGATCCGAAGAGTCCGACTGGTGGAAGACGTGAGGGAAGGAGACTGCGGACGCACGTCGCTGACCCTCGCCTCCTTCCAACCGTGGATTCCCTCCTTGACCATCTCGGCTCCATCGACGAGGTGCGTCCCGCCCTCGGCATCGGCGCCCGTCTCGATGCGGAGAGCGCGCAGCTCCGAGTTGCGCTCGCTCTCCTCGCGCATCAGCGCAAAGACGCGCGACATGCGGCCGATCGCAAGAATCTTGTTCTTTACGGCCTTGCGCTTCTCGGCGGCCGTCGTGTCTTCGTCCGACTCGGAACCCGTCGGCGAGGTCGGCTCCTTGACGGGCGTGACCTCAGCATCAAACAGCGTGTCCTCGTCCGACATAGCCTCCTCCTCGAGCTCTTCGGCGGTACATGTCTGCAGAATCGAGACAAGCACTGAGTCGGGCAGGGCCAAGGGAGAACAAGTTCAGTCTACGAGCAATGAAGGGCGCAGGGGTGAAGCGGGACACGCACTGTCGGTGACTGAGAGGGACGTGGCGTCGGAGCCGATCAGCCCACGAATCACGTCTCTCCAGGAACGAGACTGTAGAACGGACTTTTCTCGCCGACAAACGGCAAACTCCAGGTGAAGACGTCCATAAAGTTGGGCAGCCAGTACGGGTGCGGCGTTGCGTTGAACTGGCGGATGTTGAGCACGTTGGCTTCGTGCTTGAGCACCGCGCTTCTCGTTCGAGCCGCAGTCGCAGAGGTTAGAAAACGTCGTCGCAGCTGATGGAAGCAGAGGGGACACACGCCTTGTTTCCGTAGACATCGAGGTAGTTCGGTGCAGAGAAGACTGGCACACAGTAGCAATGTATGCAGGGTCAGTTGCGAAGTTGAAAGGGCAAGAGCGAGAAAGAACAAGAGCGGCTGGGGCGCACTAGTCAGGACGCTGGGGAAACCCCACTTGGTCTTGCGCATCATGCGGTAGCCCTGGTCCTGCGCCTCGTGGGCTCGGATGACCGACAATAGATTGTTACGCTCGAGAAAGTCGGTGACGGCCTTGTAAGAGTAGAAGTACGAGCAGCCGCGGACGCTGTTGTGGACAAAGCCATTGGCCGAACCGCCGGTGGCCGACGCCTCGGTGTCAAAGTCGTCGAGCGGGTCGGACCAAAGGAGATCGCAGAACGGCCCGCTGGTCGGAGGCCTTGTAGAACAGCGTCCGGAGTTTCGATCAAGCATCAGCAGGTGAGATGAGAGTAAGCAACCGGGGGGGGGGGGGAAGAAGCGCACTCTTGAAATCGGTCGATCGCGCGAATATCGTCCAACGTGACCACCTCCGGACTGAGCCCGCCGTGCACGCAAAGGAACTAAGGGCGCCAAAGGAATAGGAAAGGGGTCAATCGCGCTCGAATGCGAGACACCGACGATTGAGCGCGCATAAGGAGATGCACCTGCTTGTTCATGACGGCCGCGAGCGGCAGGCAGCAGAACGCCTCCATGCAGGCCTCGTACACGCGCTCGGAGTACTTGTGCTTGCACTCGAGCTTGAATGTGAAGTAGTCGGTGAGGTGTCGGCACTCGTGGTTGCCCCGGAGCAAAAACAGCGTCGACGGGTAGTGAATCTTGAGGGCCCAGAGGTACAGGACGCACTGTCGGCAGGACGAAGCACACCGCCGAGCAGCTCGATCCGAGTCAGCGCTCGACAATCCACTGACTATCAATGGCGACTGACACAATAGCGATATGAGCCTCACTTCGATCGAGTAGTAGCCGCGATCGACGTAGTCGCCGAGGAAGAGGTATCGCGTGTCGGCCGGGTTGCCGCCAATCTCAAACAACTTCATGAGGTCGTAGTATTGGCCGTGGACGTCGCCGCAGACTGTGATCGACAAGGCGGATCAGGACGAGCGTGTCAGTCAGGCGACGTCTAAGAAGGATTGTCCCCCGTGCTGCTGCGATATGATGACACACCTGTGACGGGCGACTCGACATCGAGGAGGTTGGGCTCGGCACGCAGCAGCTCAGCCCCCCTTGTGCGACGGCGACCACCACTGTCAGCCTTTTGATCGAAGTGCCAGCTTGCACAGGCAGCGTGCAGGCGACTCACTCCTCGAGGATCCACACGGCCTGGTCCTCTGTCAGCCGGCCCTCGCGGTACAGGTGGTTCTTGAGGAAGGCGATGTCGGGCTTGCGCTTCTCGCCCGGCGTCGTTGGCGGAAGGAAGAACTGCTCGTCGGTCGGTCGAGAAGTGGCGGGCGCTTGAACCTGAGGACAAGAAAGAGCAAGAAGCGCAAAGGATGTCAGATGATCAAAGCAAGAGAGCAGCAGCGGAGCATAAAAGAGGCCGCAGGAGGGCTTGATGGAAGACGCACGTCCTTGACGAACCTGCGCACAGCCCGTCCAAGAGCGGAAGTCAGCCCACATTAGCAAAGGGCCTGCGACCGGCAAAGACAGAAGGCTTAGTTGGACGCACCGTTCCGTCGTATCGACTATCGAGCCGTTGTCGAGCTCGTGCTGCGTGAAGTCGATGGTCGGCTGTCGAAGGAATGCCCGTCACCGCACCGCCGCACGTCCCCCCGACACCACCGTCCAACACACGCGAAACACCCATCACAATCCCCAGAGCAAGATGTCAGTCGTCTCTCTCGATACGAGTCAAATGGAGCTAGGAGGCGAGTCAACCCGACAGCCGAAGCCCGTTACATCAAGCGGCGGGAGAGAGAGGAAGATGGGCAGGGGGTAGTTAGATGGGAGCACGCACGACGTCGACGCCGCGCTTCCGAACTGCCGAGACGGCGTTGTGGATATGGCTCTGACCTGCCGGCGCCGTGGCAGCGGACTGAGGGTCGGCCATCGTAGTTGATCTGGTAAGAGAGAAGCAAAGGAAGGGAGGAGGTGGGGTCGTGGTCGGCGTGAAAGGGCGGACCGACCGTCCTCGTTGTCGAAGGCGAACCGAGCGGCCGGCCGAAGAGACGGCGCAGCAATCAGGGAGCCCCGCATGATTACACTAGACGACTGTGATGGCTGTGAAGTCATCGTAAGAAAGAAATCAATCGCGCACTTATATGAGCTGCAAGACGCGTCGTCGCCTCGCACAACGCCATCCCTCGAATGCAGACCCTGTCCCCCTCAATAGCGCAGCCATGTCGACCAGCTCCCACAAGCGTGCGCTCTGCACTTCTTCGTCGATTGAGTGGGTGTGTGACGTACGGCCGACTAAGGTCCGTGCCTATTGTCCCAACTGCAGCCAGCCCCGGGCGGACCGTCAAGCTGACGACCCCCCGCCCTCCCGCTCGACAACCTGCAGGCCGCCCGTCCGAGCCCTCTCTCGCCCGTCGTCGCCATCCCACAAGCGTGTGAGACCTCTGATTTGCCACGTGCCAATTTCGACCTCAAGTCGCAGCCGCTTCCTCCCAGCCACAATGAGAACAGCACGCCATCTCGACTTGCTCACCCGCTAGCGATACCGCCGCAGCGGACATCGTCGTCGGCCAACCGGCCGCCCGGGCAGCAAGGACTGGCCTTCAAAGTCGCCAAAGCGTCGCCTGCATTCACCGGAAGCGCTCACGGGAGCTCTGCCAAGGGCGTCAGACAGAGTGTCGAGAAGTCTACGACGTACGTTTGCTCCTGCCCTCACCCGACTCCTTCGCGATTCAGCCCGCTTCGCACGCCCAAGGCCGCCGACTGACCGCGTCGCCAATTCAATGCCACTTCTGTGGCCTCAGACCTTCTACCAGCCGCTATCAGCCCCCTCCATCACCGACGCCCATCCTCAAGCCCAGGTTGAGCACCAAGGAGAAGTCTAAGCTGCGTGCGCAAGAGCAGAAGGAGCGCGAGCGGGCGGTGAGCGCCGCCAAGGAACGCGCAAAGACCGGCGGCGGCCTCAGAGGTTGGCTCACGGGAAGCACTGCATCAGCCAGCAAGGGAAGATGTTGAGTTGTTCGACGGCGTCTCGTTGCCGGAAGAGTCTTACTGCCCATACCCCTCATCCTCGTGCGTGTTTTCGGGGTCAGATCCCTCTCCCCGATCTCGACTTATCGCCCACCCCTCATTCCCTTCGCCGCCCTGCAGTCCGACTGGACATCATTCGCACGTCCTTTGTATTGCACGCTGCTTTGGGGACCTCTTCGTGTCGAATTTGTCGTCCCCTCAAGGAGCCTTCCTTCGAGCTCATGAGGATAGGCCTCTACTTCGTGCGTCTCTTCTCGTCCATCGTCGGGCCTCGATCTGCAACGATCTCGCTCACAATGCTTTCTGACAACAAGAGAATCGACAGGCGACCGACGGCCAGCAAGTCTAACACAAATTCGGGTCCCTATCGTAACTAGAAGCCGGACATCAGTGCGCACCGTACCGCTGCATGCCTTTTTTCAGCGTACCCTTGCATGCTGCGCGACGAAGCAGTCTGCAACCCGCTGGGCCAGTCGCTGCGCTGTCGGCCCTCATTGTGAGGATAGTTCTCCTTGGGTCATCATCCCCTCTCGCTCGCGATCGCTTTCCCTCGATCAAACGACTAAGGAATGCGCATGATCATACAGCAGCGGTTGGAGAGCAGGAGCACGTGGGACGAGATGCGAAGAGGACTGGTGGCAAGCAGGGTGGTTCAAGCGCTCGACGGCATCATGAGCGGCCCGCGGACCTCCTCGGCCTTGGCTTTGCCGAGAAGCATTTCGATGAGCGTGAGGGTGAACAGGATAGCCGTCCCCGGTCCGCGACTCGTGACGAGCTGCTTGTGGACGACGACGTCGTCCTCGACGTATGTGAAGTCGTCCTCAAGCTGGCCCTTGACGCTCGGGTGCGACGTCACGCGGACCTTGCCCTCGATCCACGACTGGCGGCCGCCGGCGATGGTCTGCTTGAGCGAGATGGGCGCGGCGCAGATGAGACCGAGCAGACGCCCGTGCGAGTAGAAGTCCTTGAGGAGCGACTGGACCTCGCGCGACGCCGCCAACGTCTGAGCGCCCGGCATGCCGCCGGGCAGGACGAGCAGCGAGAACTGCTCGAACAGGTCCTTCTCCTGCGAAGCGCGGGGGCGAGAGGGGGAAGCATCGGTCGCTAATCAGCCGACTGAGCTTTTAGACAGCCAGCTCAGCGCCCGCGTTTGGGCAAAGCTCATGGCGCATGATCGAACGCACGGGCAGATCCTCGAGCCGACCGTCAGGGACGATGCGCGTGCCGCGCGAGCAGCGGACGAACTTCTCGCCCTCCTGCAAGCCGACCGAAGCGATGACGACCTTGACACCGGCGCGGACTCTTGCATCAGCACAGAAGCGAGGGCGACAGATATATAGGTCAGTCTCACTGCTGCTCGAGCCGAAACGCAACCAAGATCGAGGAAGGAGAAGGACGGACAGCAGGTCGAACGACGTCACGAACTCGAGCTCTTCCGAGCCATGGGCGAGCAGGACAAGCGCTTGGTGAACCTTCGGGGCGGCCATTCTTGTGTGTTGAGGAACAACTGAGCGGTAAGTTGCCGGGAGTACTGAGTGCTCTGGTTCGAAGGCTGGAGGGAGGAGAAGGAGGGGGTTGCGAAGGCGATGGACAAGAGGCAAAGGTCGTGGTCGGAAGGTCACGTCGGCACGTCACCGCCAAAGGGGTCGGGAACGAACGAGATGGGAGTGCCAGCTCTTCTGCCCCCCCTCCCTCTCCCTCACACCCACACGACAACGCCAGCCAGCCTGCGCTTCCTCTATAAAGGCTCCTTCACGCATATTCGGCTGACCCAAGAGAGCCATGTCTTTGACCGCCACAACCGAGTGCGTCCATGCGATCGGGCTCCCCGCTCAGCCCAGCGTGCGTGCCCGTCGCAGCCGAACGAACCTACGAGCTGACCTGCGGATTCTCCTCAATGTCTCTCTGTTTGCGTCGCAGAGACGACCAGGGCAAGCGGCCCTCGCAGACGATTCCAGTCTCGCCTCGACCTCTCTCACCCTCTTTGACCAACCCGGCCGACCCGTCCGACGTCGAGGCTGCCACGCTTCAGCACCGGCAGCCGCCCGCCGTCGAGGATCCGGAGCTGGGCCCGCTAGGGCTAGAAGATGAGCGGCCGGGATACGAGGACGACGTTGCAGAGGAGATTGGCGGCGACTATGACCATGCGGTTGAGTCGAATCTGAACGACGACGATGAGGTGCGTGGTGTGCTCGAGCTGCTGAGATGCTCTTCAGGTTGACGTGTCGCTCGCCGCTGACCATTCCACTTGCGCACGCGGGCACAGGGTGACGACGGCGGGCTCGACGTCGATGAGAACGGCCACCGCGATTTGGAAGGCGAGAGCTACGACGAGGCGCTTGAGGAGGATGGCTTCGACGCGGAAGACGCAGATCAAGAGGTAGCCAACGGTGACGAGAGCTGAGGGCGGAAGGGAGCGTACGGGCGCTCTGCGCGTCGTCGTCTTCCATGGATTCACTTCGTCCACTCGCCCGTTCCCTTCCCTCCGCGGGTGTCTCTGCCGGTCGCTCAAGCAGCTTACACCGCGTCCTTTTCGGCAGCGCTGTCTCCTGCGCCGAGCGCCATGTCGATGACGAGCCGCCCGGTGAAGTCGCCTGAGTAGTACACGTCAAGCATCTCGTTGATCTTCGCCAGCGGATACGCCGTCGTGTGTACCTTGATGTTGCGGTCGGCGACGAGTTGGAGCTGGAAGCAGCCGCGGCAGCGACGGGGATCGATGGTCCACATGAAGAGAGAGATTGTCAGACAGGGGCACTATCTGCGCAATAGGGCGCTGAGGCTGGTCACGACACACCATCTCGCGGACCTTGTCGGGGTGAGGGGACCCAACGGTGCCAATGACCTTGATTCCGCGGAAGATCAGGTCCTGCGCACGAGTCAGGCACGGTCAGCGTCAATCATCAGCAACTTCCGACGGCGCACGGAAGGCTGACCTGGCTAACGACCGGGATGGGCTCTGATGGCTGCGCAGAGGACGAGCAGAAGTGCGCATTAGCCCTCGGCGTGGTCGTAGACGAGCGATCCGCGGACCAGGCGAGCGTACAAGGCCGATGCAGAGAACTGTTCCGAACATGGCCGTGATGCTTGAGCGAGACGCCATGAAGAGGGGGGAAGCTCGTCAGCGATTTCTCAAGAGTGTCTCTGGATGCGACCGCCAGCAAAATATAGGATGCTCACGCGGATGCCATACTGAACGCAGGCAACGCGTCTGTCGCGACGATGGCAGTCCGGACTCCACCGCCAGTGAGCTCGAGCGCCCGGGCGACGGCGCCGTGGTCGCGCGTGTTGACGACCGCGTCCGGCCGGAGGCTCGCGTCCTCGTGGGAGAGCACGAGATCGAGCGGCTCCTGTCGGGCGTCAAGGGCGAGGACCTTGTATCCCATTGCGCGAGCGAGCTGGACGCCCACTGAGGTGTTGGCGACTTGAGGCGTCAGCCGATGGAGTCGCGCAACGGGGGTCAGAACGCGACCTACAGTGACCGAGTCCACCAAGACCGATGATGCCGACCCAGTCGCCCTGCTTGAGCTCGGCCGAGATCAGCGCGCCATGAATCGTCATGCCAGCGCACATGAGCGGCGCGGCCGAGATCATCTCGATCTTATCCGGGATGGCGACGGTCCAGAAGGGATCGCTGAGAGCGTACTCGGCGAAGCTGCGGAATCAACGTGAGGGGCGACAGAGTGTCTTGCTCTGAGCCATATCGAGTAGCGGAGCGATGGTCGACGCAGACGCACCCTCCGTCGCCGGGGAGGTATCCCTGCTCGGGGGTGAAAACGCCCACCGCGCCATAGTCGGGCCGCTGGCACCGCTGAAACGATCCCCTTGCGCAGGCCACACACAGAGGCTCGCCGTCACGAGCCGAGTCTGAATGGGACCCCGGCGAGTGTCAGCCAAAGCGCCAACTTGAACGAGAGTGAAAAGATAAACTCTGAGTGCGCACCCTTGGAATCGCCCTCGCCGCATCCGCCAAACTGGCAAGCGATCCCCACCCGCTGGCCGACCTGCCAGCCCTCGACTCCTTCCCCGAGCGCCTCGATCACGCCTGCAGGCTCGTGAGAGCCCGTTAGCGGTAGGCGCGGCTTGTAGTGTCCCTCGATGACCTGAATGTCGCCTGTGAGATGCGACCGATACATCATCGTTCGTCAGCTGAAGAGGCGCGGACCAAAGGGGGGCCGGGGCAGGATGAGCTAGAAGGGTTGGCGGACGCACTGTGACAGAGACCGGCCGCCTGGATCTTGACGAGAATCTGTCCCTTTCCCGGGTCAGGAATGGGGACCTTCTTGAGCTCGTAGTGACCGCCCTTCTCGTGCTGCAAGCGGTACGGCGGAGGGGCAGGGAGACGTTCATCAGCCTCGCACGCGCGAGGTGGAGGACCGCATTCCCGCATGCGACGCACCTGCATGATCTGGGCGGCCAACATCGTCTTGGGGTCGGACATCGTGTGTTGAGCGATGAGATCTTTCTGGGTATGAGTGCAGGGGCGTGCTGGGGGTGGGGGTTGAGGGGAATTCAAGGCGAGCAACAGTAGGAGGGTTCGAGAGAGGTGGAGGAAAGGCAGGGTGGAGGAAGGGCAGGCAGGACCGGTGGAGGTGAGGTTGACTGTGTTGGCTGCCGAGCTCGTCCAGCCTGTCTGCACTCGCCACCGTGACGTCAGTCCGCAGTTGAGACTGCGCATCATAGTGCCAGGGAAGCTTCAGTGAGGCATGCTTCGCGCCTTTGGCAGACCGGCAGCTAGGTACGAGGTTGAAAGGAGGAGGCGACGTTGTGGCCTGGCCGTGCCCTGGATAAGATATGTGCGTGCGAAGGGCGCGTAGGTGGCGCGCAGTCGCTGCCGGTCAGGCTCGGCTTGTTTCGGCCCGCTCTGGCCCGCCCAAGGTGTCTTGCCGTTGCGTTTCCTCCAGCTCTAGCCAGCCTACCAGCTGGCAGCCCACGCCTGCGACGACGACCAGCTCCAGCGCTGGCCCTCCCCTGGACCTCTCATCCCTCACCCCTCCTCCCCTTCCCCCTCCCGCCCGTCATCGATGGTCGCATCTGACGCCTCGCTCACTCTCAACAGTCATGCCTGCTTTCCCTTGCATCGTCGCCAAGCGCCACTGACCGCGTCGGCTGTCGCCTGTTGCGAGAACAAGTCTGGCGGCAGAGCGACAGCTCGCGACTTCACCCGACCTGCCCCCTCCCCGGCCGCAATCACCCGAGGATGATGTCGGGCGTGCAGCGCCGCAGCGGAACGCCAGAAGGCCAGGCCAGGCTATCGTTTCGGACTTCGCGTCCGCCGGGGTCCGTCCGTCCGTCGCGAAGGTTGGGCCTGCTCGACTAAGCGCCCTTTACGGGCGGCAGTCGAGCCAGCTTATAAGGCAGGGGCAGGGAAGGCAGGTCAGAAAGCGCTCTTCCGCATCGCTCCTCGCCCCTCGCCTTCCCTCCTCCGGCACCCTATCCAGCGCCAGGTTCCACAGCAACCTCAGCCCCCTTCGACCGTCTTACCCGCGCACTCGAGCACCATTAGCGCCCTTCACTTCACCATGGCCGACGCCAGTCCTCACCTCACCACGACGCTCTCGCACGCGAGCTCACCCCCTCGAGGGTACGACGCTGTCGCGCTACCTTCCATCACCGCCGGTCCGGTCGAGACCACCGAGTGGCACGCCCGTACCAAGGAGGGCTTTATCCCGTCGTCGGTCGAGGACCGTGACCTCGCCGACAGGGAGCTTGTCCGCCAGCAGAGCCATCGCGTGCCGATCTCGCCGACGCCGACGGCTGTGCATGGCGCAGGCACCGACGCCGAGAAGGGCACGCGCGAACTCAAGATCGTCACATTCAACGTCCGTCCTTTCCTGCAGTCTGTCCCCAACGCTGCCCTGCAGCCACCGTCGCTGACCACAAGCGCCCTTCCTCTCGCTTAGGAGAGCGACCCGGACGACCCCCGCCAATTCAGCTACCGGCGCAAGTGGCTCCTGACGATCCTCGTCTCGTTCAACTGCTTCGTTGTCGCCCTCGGCTCCTCCATCATCGTGTGCGTCGCAGTCTTGTTCCTCAGCTTCGAGTCCCGCGTGTGACAGAGGCTGACTCGCTGTCACTTCCTTGACTAGCATGGACATGGAGGAGCAGGCCGCCGATCTCGGTTGCAGCTTGGACGTCATTCACCTAACTGTCTGTCTCTTCGGTGCGTTGCCCGCCGCTCGCGCTCAGAGTGTGCCCCGTCTCCGGCCGCAATGTGGGCTGACCGGACTCCCTGCCACTTCCTCTGCGCCCTCGCAGTCGTTGGCTTCGGCGTCGGCCCGCTCTTCTTCGCCCCTCTCTCAGAGCAGTTCGGCCGGACGCCGATCATTCTGATCTCGATGTTCTGCTACTGGAGTGAGCGGCCGCCGGCTGATCGACGACTGTCTCAATTTGTGAGTCTGCTGACCCTTGACTCACTTCCTCTGATGATCCCAGTCTTCATCTTCCCCTCGGCCTTCGCACACAACGCAGCGTCGATGGTGGCCGGCCGGATGTTCAGTGGCCTGGGTGCATCCGCGCCCATGTGCCTCGTCGGAGGATCCCTTTCAGGTGCGTGCTAATCTCGGTGCCATTGTGTTCCTCCCTTCTACCTTGTGATCTCCCCCGTCTTACTCGCTCGCTCCCGACTATCTTGCCACCCGCAGACCTGTGGGAGGACCGCGAGCGCGGCATCCCGCTCGCCCTTTTCTCGCAGACGCTCTTCCTCGGCCCGACTCTTGGGCCTGTCATCGGCGGCTACCTGTCGGGCCTCGGATGGCGTGCAAACTACTATGCTCTCATCATCATTGTCGGCCTCACTCTGATCGGCGACATCCTGTTCCTGCCTGAGACCTCGCCGGTCCAGCTGCTCAAGAAGCGCGCGGCCAAGCTGCGCAAAGAGACGGGCGACGACACCTACGTAACAGAGCAGGAGCGCTACCGCCTGCCGCTGTCCCAAATCATCTACAATTCGCTCGTGACCCCGTTCCTCCTGCTCGTCACGGAGCCCATCATCATTCTGTTCACCGTACGTCAATCTCTCTGCCTTCTTGCAACATTGCAGGACATCATCGCTGATCGTGCCGTCTCTCTGTCTGCAGGGCTACCTCTCGCTGTGAGCCCTTCGCTCGGTCGCTTGACCCGCCCCGCTACGTTGACTGACATGCTCCTCTGACCCTTCGCCTGGCCTTGACCTTCACAGTATCTACGGTGCGTTTTCTTTTAGTTTTGTGGCAATGACTCCCCCGCATCGGCATCAGATGCTGATGAACAAAGTCATGCTCGACTGCCAACAGGATTGCTGTACCTGCTCTTCTTTGCCGTGCCGATCGTCTTCCAAGGCATTCACGGATGGTCGCGAGGATCGACCGGGCTGGCCTTCATCCCCATCCTGCTCGGCATGCTTTCTGTCATGGCCACGGTGATGGTCTATCAGGCGAGTCGAGTGTCTCCTTCTTCGCATCCAGTTCACCGCCCTCTTGGCGCGGGCAGCTGACTCCGCCGCTGCCCTCTTTGAACATTCTCAGACCAAGTTCTACGGTCGCAAGGCAAGGGAGTGCGAGGAGAAGGGCCTGCCCATCCCGCCCGAGAACCGCCTTCCGTCGATGATGATCTGCAGCTTGCTTCTGCCTGTAGGCCTTTTCATCGTGCGTGTCTTCGTTGTCTGCGCTCGGCTCTCGTTTCGCTCGATTTTGGCTGATCCTGCTTTCTCATAGTTCGCCTGGACGTCGTACGAAGATGTCCACTGGATCGCGCCCTGCTTCGGGACTTTCATCTTTGGCGTGAGTCAGGAACGATGTGCTCAGCGCGACACAGTGCGACTTCGCTTGCTGACGAGATCCTTTTCGCAATTCTCCTTGCTCCCTTGCTCTCGCCTTCCTTCCAGTTTGCAATGATGGGCATCTACATCGTGCGTCGCTCGACGCCACTTCGTCCCTCGCCCTTTCCTTGCTGACCTCTCCTGTCAACGAGCAGGGCGCCAACAGCTACATCGTCGACTCGTTCCCCCTCGTCGCCGCCAGCGCCATGGCGTCAAAGACGTTCGCCTCGCGACTCTGCGGAGCGGCCATGCCCATGTTCGTCGATCGCTGGTACGACAGCGCTGCCGGCCCCAACTGGGCGTCGACTGTCCTCGCCCTCATCTCGCTGTGCATGATCCCCGTCCCTTTCGCCTTTTACAAGTACGGCGCCCGGGTCCGGGCCTCGTCCAAGCGGTCGAGCTGAGGGATCCTTGCCGCTTTGTGTCCTCAAAATCCTCTCCCCGGTCACCCTCCTTTCGCACAACCAACCCTCTTCCTCTTATAGACGCCCTGCTTTAGACGCTCATCTACGAAAGTCTACACCATCTAATGATCTCTCTGCCATCCTTCGGCTGACACTGCACTTGCATCAGCGAGACTCAGCCTCGGTCGTAGCCCACCTCCTCGCGCTGTGTCAGTGCACCTATCGGGCCGTATGCCGAGAACTGAGCAGCAAATTTATTGACGACGTGGACCAGATCAACGGCCGAGACACGAGCGTTCGCCTCACTACCGTCGGTGCAAAATCGCCGTTGGCACGGCCATTCAGAAGGTCTACCCCACATCGGCAGGCAACACCTCGGCCTCCTACGCCTTCGTCATGATGACTTGGATCTCCAACTTCGCCTTTTCTTCTGCAATCGGTCCCATCTCCTGTGCGTTGTTCCCTTTCCGGATCATTCTCGCACGCCCGCGCGCTTCGCTGACGACTTCGTGCATCGATCTTGTCCCTGGGCAGGGGCCTACCCGGTCGAGATCCT
>MVAK01000213.1:0-13692 GCA_014825535.1 Cystofilobasidium bisporidii
TCTTTTCTCTTCCCCCGTACAAAACCTGCCTCCTCTCCTCTCGTAGCTAGAGACCTCAGTCCACTTCTTGGTGACTGAGGTCAGTCCCACCTTTCCACATTCGAGCCCTGATCGCCCCGCTGTAGAATACGTCCTGACGCCCCTCTAAATAGATCACTCGTTCTGCTCACTGTTCAACAGGTGCCTAGAGTAATTCCATGTAGAGTCCACTTCTTGGTGACTGAGGAATCTCACTCGTTCTGCTCATTGTTCAACACGAGTGAGCGAATTAGAGGGGCGTCAGGACGTGTTCTATACTGGGAAGACTAGGGCTCGGATGTGGAAAAGGTGGGACTGACTCGGTCACCGAAAAGTGTATTGAGGTTTTTAGCTACGAGACCTCGCTCCTCTGGCATTCCGGCGGATCCGGATCGCGCGCACGTCATGATTGGGCCGGAGCCTTGGGTCTGGGGTGGGAAGGACGAGAGTAACTAGGCGGCAACAGAACTTCTGAAGGCAAGAAAGTGAGAGGTGGTCTTGGTCGAGCGACGGAGAAGGCTGAGACGGTGGTGGGTATGTAATCGAGCTAAGTCGTATGATACGTTCGAGAGCGAGCAAGGCGATTACGTGTGACAGAGCGAACAGAGCGAGCGGGGCGGTATTATGGAGTGGGCGGGTGGGAGACCGAAAAGAGAGGAGCGCTCTGTGCGAGAAGCGCGCGGGGATGTCAGTTCAGCGCGTTCAACCAGATCGCTGCAAGGCAAAGGCAGGGTGGACCTGTGTGGGTAGCGCGCGTGGCGGACGGTCTCGGCGTTGGTCGCAGCGGTAGAGGACGCGTGCGGGAGCCGTGGCTGAGGGAGCGAGCGCCGAAAGCCGAAGCGTCAGAGGAGCGGCCGGCGCAAGGAGAAGGCAAGACGTACGGGGAAGCAAGGTGGCGAGGGCCAGCGTCGAGCAAGCTTCCGAGTCGGTCGGAGCGGTCGACGGGCGAGGTGCGTGTGCCGTGGACAAGGCAGGGACGATCTGCAACAGCCAGGCGGCGTGCGCCGGGTCAGCTCTCTTGGCCTGGGCCGGGCACCGCAGGGGGCGGTGTCGGAACGCACTAAGGACTGGCAGAGGCAAGGCGAGGCGAGCGAGCCGCGCGAGTGGTGCGCGGGCTGCTTTGGCTGCGAGCGAGGACGGGGGCAGAGGCCAAGGAGAGGACGATCAGCCCTTTGTTCGCGGCAGAGCCAGCCTGGGGCCGAGCAAGAAGGGAGGAGAGCGCGCGGACGCGGGCGCGGACGCCTCCCTCGGTGTGACTCACTACGAGAGAAGCAGGAGAGAGAGAGCGCGAGCTGCAAGGCTAGGCCGAGCGGGTAGAGGTCGTATGGCCTTGAAGGGCTGAGGGAGGAGGGCGAGCGGTCGAGGGGGGAGGGACGAGGGGAGAGTCAGCTCGCGGCGAGGCCAGGCCGAGACGGGGGGAGGCTCGCGGCGGGGCCAGGCCGAGCGGGAAAGGTTACACAGACAAGAAGCGCACCGTCAAGCGTCCGGTCAGAGCGCAAGGGGCGGGCGGCTTCTGCTGGCGCGCCGAGGGCGGAGGCCGACGTGCTGCTGACGGGCGACGTCGAGAACCCGCTCTGGCGACTTAAATCGAAGCGCAGGGACAGAGGTCATGAAATGGCGCCTGCGCGCCCCTGGCGGCGCAAGTCGCATGCAAGGGTTGGAGGGTGGGTGCGTGAAGGGAGGAGAGGGCGAGGGAGGTCTGCTGGAGGGGCGCGGAGCGAGGGGCAGGCGGGGCGAGCCGGCGGGGCGAGATGAGGGGGAGGGGGAGGGGCGAGCGAGGTCCCCTTCGACTCCAGTCGGCATGCGCTGCGCAGAAAGCGCGCTGCGCTGCTTTCGGCCACACCGCACGCCTGCCGTTCCGGCGGAAAGGGAATCGGGAGGGGACAGCTGGAAATCAACGGCTGACCCTGCGCGGGTGGTTGAAAACGGCGAAGCCCACCTCGACGGAGCAGCGTGGGCGACGACAAGGCCCAACACGACAGAAGGGCAGGAGGGACTCAGGGAGGCCGCGCGGGCGACGCACCTCAGATGCGTTTGGCCAGGGCGGCGTTGGAGATGGAGCCGAAGTTGCGTATGTTGGTGTCCATGACGAGGTCGCTCTTCCAGCGACCGAGAAGGCGCAGGGTCTCGCGCGGGACGCCCTTCTCGAGAACGAAGGTTGTCCCGCCGATGCGAAACAAGTGCCCGAACTTGAATGCCGTCGACATGGCATCTGGCATGATGCTGGCCAGCGTACCGAGCATGAGGGCGCGCGTCAGGACGACTGGCGCAGCGGCGGGGTGTGGGAGGAAAGCAAAGAGGGGCATGGCGTCACCGAGCGGGGACAGAGCGATGTGCTCGCGCAAGGCAGCGATGGGATCAAGCGCGCCGGCCTGGCCGTGTACGTGAGCCGGTTGTGGGATGCCGGGCTTAGACGTCTTTGTGCGCGGGATGAAGAGGGTGACGAACGGTGATACGGCGCCGGCGGAAAAGATGACGTCCGCGCGCTTGGCGTGCAGGTTGCCGTCAAAGCGCACGCCGTCCTTGATCGTGACCTCTCCTAGCCGGAGCAAACCGAAGAAAGAGGCCACGACGGCGGCAAAGCACGCCGAGTGAAGCGGGTTGCGGCGGTCCATCCGCTGCCGCAGCATAAGCAGCATGGGGATGGTGACGGGCGGGCGGGGTGGTTTGCGGCGGCGGCTGCCCTGCAGGCGTTTGAGCCCGGACTTGACGAGGGAGAGTCGGTGCTCCTCGGCGGGCGAGAGGGGCAGCGGGCGGTGCCGAGCGACGTGGTAGCGCTTGATGATGCCGATGTAGTTGAAGGCGGTGTTAACCGCGACCTCCTCCCACGGGATAGAGCTGGGCGCGTTGGCTGGTCGCTCGGTTGCTGCCCAGGCTGCGAAGCTCGTCAACGTGTCGTACGTGGCGGGCAGACGGTCGGTCTCGGCCATAGCGAAGGCGTCGCAGAACCGGTGGTACTTGCGTAGCGCCGTGCCGTCCTTGGACTTGTCGAAGTTGGTGTGCAGGACGGCGCGCCGCTCGATGTCGGACAAGAGCGAGATCTTGCTGAGTATTGGGAAGGTGGGGTCGGGTGTGGGGCTGCGGTGTGAGAATGAGAGATGGCGTCAACCCGCTGCTCTGGCGAGTGCGCCGATGCAAGGAGCGCGCACAAGTGCCAGGCCTCGAAGAGATCCTTTCGGCATCCGGGCCTGCCGAAGGAGAGCGAGCTCAAGTTGGTCTGAGGAGGCGAAAATGGTAGCTACGACCACTGGCCGCGGTCGGTCGAACGCTTGAGGGCGTTGAAAGGTCCGCATGCTCGGGTTAGGCGAGATGTGAGGCTCTTGAGAAGTGGTAGTAATGGGTGCAATTGAAGTTTGGCAGGGTTGGCAGGGTCTCGCCGGATTCAACGTGGCGAGTCCTTAATTTGACCCGGGCTGGCCAAGGGCTTTCATTAAAAGCGTCCAACGTGCTTGCTCAGAAGTGAGATGTGTGACAGTGAGTAAATTTCGCTTCGGAAATAAATTTACTGGAACGCCCTCTGTGACATGCAATGGGGTCATCGCCCAACCCGTCTTCATAGTCTGCGAGTTGTAAGAGTCTGCCCGCGCGTCCACTCGTCTTTTTCAAGGAATAACTACCTTGCTGACAATCATACAGCGCCTTCATTGATCAGGAGTGAATGCCGCCCTTCGAAACCTGCCTTATGTGAAAATTGACGTGAGCATGGAAAAAAAGTCAAAACAGGAACAGGTCAGACTGATGTGCAGAAGATCAACAACTACATCGCACAAACAGAAGATAACTTGCTCGTCTGAACTCCTGCTGACAGGTGCGGTGTCAAAGCACATTCAAAAGAACGTTACGATGATGGATGGTAAAGGAAAAAAAAATTGGCGGTAAATAGGTATGTGAATGGTGGACGATGGCAGATTCGGAACTCAAAAGCGTGCGACCAAAGTTTGGAAAGCCAACTGGCTGCTTTCTCTGCGCTTATGAGCCACACGCCGAGTCGCGCAGATCAAGCTGAGAGAGTCATTCACCGACTCATGATAACAACCCTCAGCTAAGATCAAAAGCTGACAAGAGACAGTTGATCAGCGATCGCGCTTGATCAGATCTGTTTCGCATGAAATTAGCTTCTGTCAAACGCGAGCACGATAAGAGGGCTGCCAATTGGTGCAGTGCAACATGTGTAGGCTGCGAGCAAGAGACCGTTTACAAAGCCTTGCGTCGCGTCATGCCCAACTGTGGCTTAGAAAAAGGGAAGGGAAAGGAAATCAAGACCAACTGGTGTGGTAGACCCACGCGGTGAGTCCATAATCAACCTTTTGCCCGCATCTCTTTGATAATTCAGAAAAGGGGGAAGACCTGATCAAGTGAAGATGATCAGAGGTAGAGTGAAAAAGCCAAAATTGGGGCCAGTGGTCAGGCGCAAAAAACAGTGTTGCTGTTTGTTATAACGGGACTCTAGCCACGTTCAACGTCACAACATAGACGTTCTCGTCAAAATCGCAAATCTATTTTGGTCTCGTTATCGTCTGCGAAAGCTATGTTAGAATTGCAATTTGTGCAGTGTTGGATGACAAGCAGGGTGGTTCGACTCAAAGAGCTCGCGCATCGTCGGTGAATATGTTCGCGCTGAAGACAGTCGAGACCTCAGCCCGACAGTTGCTTGAGCCTGGGGGATGGAAACAAAGGGGTAAAAGGAAGCCAATAATATAACTTTGCTCGCTTCTCTCTGCGGCCCGGACCCGAAGTTGAATGATTGAAGGATACAAAAGACGGCAACGAACTACTATGGAGCTGATTCAGCACTACAAAAAGGGCTGAGGTGAGGCATCATAAAGCCGCATTTATCTAAGACTCACGGCGCAAGAAGAAATCCGACCTCCCTCAACGTGAAAACCTTGCTTCGGAAAAACAAACGGTTACTGAGCATTGACGTTCATTTTTTTTGGCTAGGATCGGGAGCGGTGGTCGAGACTGCTCCCCTCTCTTCCTTTTTACCTCTCCTCCGAGATGTCGAGCACAAAAAAATTATTTGCGGGCCGGCGAACTACGTCCTTTGTTCCCCGCAAAACAAAGCTTGAGCGAGTGAAACATTCAATCGTTGAATACTAGTCAATGTATCTCATGTCAACTTTGAGCAACGAGGCTATGATACTTTTGCCCCAAGTGGGATGATGATGAGGTTTTACCGCATGACGCACCGAGGTAGTTTGGCCAGATGTCGTACCTGCTGACTTGAACGAGCTGCACAAGCCTCAGATGGGCGCCATTGAAGGCAACAATGAGGAATAACCGTTTCCTGCCTCTTGGTGCGCGAACCGTAGTGGCGAGCAAGCCATTTCTGGAAATCTGCATCCTGGCATTTTGTCCACAGCGAAACAGCCTTATGACGCAATGTCAGACCTGCTGACGTCTCTCGGTTTTGGGTCAATTCCAATAGTCACTCTCTGCTCGGACATCTGCGTCGGCGCCCAGAGCGCGCAGTGAAAGGCTCTTTTCCAGCGTGCCTCAGACGCCGTGCTTTGCCAAAAGTACGGTTGTCAAAAGCGGCATTGTCGTTTGCGAATCACGATCGAACCCCTCTGCGCGTCGTCGCGTCCCTCCCACAGACCTCTCTCCCTGTCAGTTGCTAGCTCTCACCCCAATCAGTCGCCAAAACAACATTTTCATCCGCGTGCTTTGATTGCGCCCTTCATCAACGCATATTCACGTCCTTCAACCTGCACAAACACTACTCGCGTGCGTTTATTTCCCCCGGCCCTCCTTTTTTCCTCGTATGTGTATACATTTTTTTTTCTCTTCGCACGACAAATCACGTCACACAAAAATCGTGTGCAGCCACGCTTGCGCGCGGGGGTTAGCTCCATCCTCTGACCCTTCGTTGGACCTAATGACCTCTTGACTTCCAATCCCTTGCTGCCTACATACAGTCTTGGACGCCTTCAAGGCTGACCCGGGGGCCAACGGGGCGCCGACTTTGACTGCGGGCCATCCTGCTTTTTCTGCTTTACACTATAGAGTGGAAACGAGTCTCAGCGACGCACACTTGAAGATGCAACCGATGTCGTGGCGGAATGAGGGCGGCAGAATGTTGCGCAGACGCTTGAGGATGGCAAACGGTCGCTTGAAGCTGAACGGCCGCGGGGAGAAATGCACCGCCATAAGGGCGAGATGGTCAGAGGCAGGCCATAAGAAACAAAAAGGTGCAAGTCAACCTCTGCCGTCGCGAGTCATGCAGGCTGGAGCGGGCCCAGATGGAGGGTACTCTGGCAAATTATCAGTGGCTCGTGAGGACTTCCTCGTACTGGGGACCCTCGATGCTGAAACTAAAGCGCACTGCAGTGCGCAGCGCCATCACTGCCAAAAATCTGAGAACTCTTGTTGTGTGCTTTCTCTTCTTCTTTCCTTCCCCATTCTTGCATGAATCCCCCACGAATGAGCCCAAATACCCGCGTTGGTCGCAGCCAGTTACTCCTCGTAACTTTGCGTGTTGAGAGCTGGCAGGGATCTGACAGCAGCTCTTCGTGAGTGACTAAGCATCTCATCAGGCAGCAGGGCGACAGCGCACCTGGCAGGGATCCGACAGCAGCTCTTCGTGAGTGACTGAGGGATTGCTGCAAGTGCTGCAGGCGCGGCAGCTTTGACCTCGGGTGGGCCTCCCCGGTTGAGAAGTCCGAACCCAGACGGGGCCCGCTGCTGGGCCATTCACAGCACTCCTCCTGGGCCAGCCACGGGCTGCGACCGGCCCCCTCGACTCCCATCTCGCCTTCCCTCAATCCTCAGCCGGCCCTCTCTCTCTTCTAGCCGGCTCCTCCCACCCGGCTTCCTCCTCTCCCCCTCGCGCTCGCCCTCCTACGCCTCCTGCGACTGCAGGTTTTGCCGCCACGTCGCCAGCTCGACCGAGACGGCCAGATCGGTCGTCCCGACACCCATTCAGCGCCGCAGCTCCTCGAACCTCGTCCTCGCGAACGGCTTGGTGAGCACGTCCGCTACGTTCTTGCGCGAGGCAATCCAGCCGATGCTGACCGTGCCGTCCTCGTATGCCTCCTCGCGTACTTCATGGCGACGTCGATGTGCTTGGTGCCCTCGGAGCAGCTGCCGTCGCGGATCTTGGCAATCGCCCCCTAATTGTCAATCCAGACGGGCGTCGGTGAGAGGGAAAAGCCAAGAGCGGTAAGTAGCGACCGTGCCCATTTGACCTCGGCGCATCCCGCAGAGGCAGCGATGTACTCAGCTTCGAGTGACGACCGGCTGACGCTCTTCTGCCGGTTGGACGCCCACTCGACCAGGCCGCCGAACATCTTCAAGAGGACGCCCGTCGTCGAGCGCCTCGTCTCAACGTCGCCGGCGAAGTCGCTGTCCGAGAACAGCTCCAGGGCAGGTGCGTTGTCTCCCTCGGCTCCTATCGTGTGACCGTGGTCGACCGTGCCGGCGAGGTAGCGCAGAACTCGTCGAACGGCCGCCATGTGCGCCTCGGCCGGGTTCTGCGCGTAGCGCGAGAGCACGCCGACGGCGTGTTGCAGGTCGGGCCTCGTGTTGGACGCGAGCTAGCGCAGACGACCGATCGCCGTGAGTTACTGACTACGCGTCTCGGTCATCTCCCCTCCAGGCGCCGACGGTCCGACCGGCGGCAGGGCGACCGCGTCGAGGGGCGTCGAGACGGACCCGACCCGGCCGGCGACCATGCCGAACGCTTCGAGCGTCTCATGTGCGTACTTGACCTGCGTGAGTCGAGTCGTCCGCTGCTCGCGGTCGCGCGTGGCCTCGACGCCGGGGTAAAGACTGACCGGAACCGACCGTACGGCCGCGATCGTCTCGGCCGAGCCTGACACCAGAAGGTCGTCAACATACACGAGGACCATCTCGAGGCCGCCGGGCTCGCCGTGCCGGCCGCGTACGTACAAGCAGGGCTCGGCCGTCGTCTGCGCAAACCCAATTGATCGCAGGCGCTCGTCGAGCGTCGCGTGCCAGCCGCGCGGCACCTGCCGGATGCCGTAGAAAGCCTTCCGTAAGCGCAACACCTTGCCTGGGCCCCCCGTCTCGTTCTTGTACCCCTCGGGCTGACGCATGTAGAGCTCCTCTTTGACGTCGGCGTTTAGGAACGCGGTCTTGACGTCGAACTGGCGGACGTCGAGGTCGAGTCGGTTGACGACCGCGAGGAACGCCCGTGCGCTCTTGAACAGCGCCGTCGGCGCGAACGTCTCGGTGAAGTCGACCCCCTCGATCTGTGAGTAGCCCTTGCCGACTAACCTGGCCTTGTACCTGGTGACCCTGCCGCTGACGTCCTTCTTCTGCGTGAAGACTCAGCGGCAGCCCATCGCCGACCGACCGGCTGGCAGCGTCATCGGCTCCCAGACCTCTTTGTCAGCCATCGACTGCATCTCGGCGTCCATCGCGGCCTGCCAAGCCGCCGCATCGGGCGCGGCCAATGCCGCCTTGTACGAGGACGGCATCTCGAGCGATGCTTCGCCGGCCGTTGGCGCGCCGCAAGCCGTTTCGGCTCCGCGCGAGGGCGGACGGTGGGCCTGCTCCTCAAGCTCGACGTCGCCTCCTCCGACCGCCGCCGCCGAGCCTCGCAGTCGTCGATCGGACGACGACGTCGGCCAAGACTTGGGAGCATGCCGCGCCGGTGCGTCTTGCTCTCGCTCGGTGGGCGTGGCGTCGATGGTCGCTCGGTCGCTGACACTCTCGTGGGCCCTTGCTGCAGGCTCGTCTCGGCCGCCATTGTCTCGGCCAACGTCGTCCCGGTCGCCGTCGTCCCGGCCGTCGTCTTCCCCTCGAGCGGCAACGCCAGTCGGTGCGAGATCCGACGGCTCGACCGGTCCTGGCGAGCTGTTGGAGGTCGACGTTAAGGGTGAGCCTCCTCCTGCATCTTCAGCAGCCGGGGGGGTGAGAGGGACGTCCATCTGGGGGAGTTTGTATTCCTCCCCAAGAATCTTTGCGCTCACTGCTCGTTGCTCCTCCCCCAGCCGTCGCAGGTGGGCCGTCGGGCTCGACGACCGTTTGCACCGGCGCCTCGCTTGGCCGACTCGGGCGGTGCACGCCCGCCGCTCGGAGCCTTTCGGCGTGGCCGACAGTCGGCAGGTAAGTGAGGCCGTCCATGCCGATCAGGCCGCCGGGCCGCGCCTCGTTGAAGTTGACGTTCCTCCCCCAAAACCTATTGCCAGGCTCTCGATCCGGCGACGTAAACCGGTACGCGTTCTTGCCGTCTGCCGACGCGTACCCGAGGAAAATCGATCTGACCGCCTTCTCTCCAACTTGTTCGGCCGGTGCCAGGAGACAAACGCCTCGCAGCCGAAGACCCGCAGGCCGGCCAGGTTGGGCTCGGCGCCGTAATACAGTGCGTACGGCGTCCTCCCTCCGATCGCGTCGCTTGGCGAGGCGTTGATGATTGTTGATTCGTACACCGCTGCCTCCGCCCAGAACGTCGCGTCGAGCTGCGACTGCAGGAGCAGGCACGTCGCGTTGTCCATCGTCGTCCGGTGCGCTGTCTCAACGATGCCGTTCTGCTGGGATGTCTCAGCGACAGTGGTCTGATGCCTGATGCCCTTGCCCTGGAACCAGCAGACCCACTCGCGCGAGTGGAACTCGCCGCTGCCATCCGATCGGACGACTCGGACCCGGTGCCCGCGTAAGTCGTTCTCGACCATCTCGACCCAGTTCTTGAACTCGAAAAACGCTTCGTCCTTGCTCGCGGAGGGGATCGTCCATCGGTACCTCGAGAAACCGTCGACGATTGTCAAGAGGTATGTCGCTCCTCCGTATGCCGAGGCTGCCGTCTTCATCGGCCCCTGCAGGTCGATCGCGACCATCTGCGGGGGCGCGTTGAACTTCGTGTCGGAGGCATCGAAAGGGTGCTTACACCCCTTGCCCCGCACGCAGATCTCGCAGAAGCGCTCGTACTGGGCAATCGGGACCGCGTCCTGAGGATCGGCGAGATGAGCCGTCGTCGCCGTCACGAACGCCGAGCCCGTCACAGCCCAGTCGAGCGCGTAAAGGGTTCGCTGATACGTCTTGCCCTTCATAAGCGTCTGACTGTCCGAGCTGACGACCTCGACGCCCTACTTGTCGAAGCAGACTCGGGCGCCGTCTCGCGCCAGCTGGACGACCGAGATGAGGTTCGCGCCGGACGCCGGTACGTACCAGACGTCCTTGATTTCGTAGCGCACGGGCTCGCCGCTGACGATCGTCTCGACCTCGATTGTGCCGATGGCAGTGATTTCGGAGAATCCGCCGTTTGCGACCCGGACGCGCCCATTGTACGGCCGGAGCGTCGAGAAGACGTCCTTGCTGCCGACGCAGTTATTGGAGCAGCCCGAGTCGAGGAGCCAGTCGGGCCCCTTGGGGTCGACATCCGGCAGCTCGCCGTCCTCAAGCGCGGACGCGCCCATGCCGTCCGAGTCGAACGGTGCGTTGTCGATCTCATCGCCGTCGACCTCGGGCTCGAGGTCTACGCTGACACAGGCCGACGCCGACCCGATTGCAGCAGAGCGCCGCTGCTCCCACTCGTGAGCCTCCTTGCTCGACAGCGCAGGTCGGCCGCGGAACGGCTTGGTGAACCAGCAGCTGCCTTGGTCGTGACCGAAGCCGCCGCAGTGCTGACACTTGGACATGTTCTTTTGTTGCGTAGGTCGACGCTGGCCTCCGTGGAGTGGCGAGTGGCCACCGCTGCCGCCGCGAACATAGCCGTCGCCGCCGCCGCCCTGTCCGCGGTACGTGCCGGTGCCTCCGCCTTCTTGTCCTCGCGCAGCAAAGGCTGACCCTGCGCTGCTGCCGCTGCCGCCAAATAGAGCCGACTTGGTCTGCGCGTGCGTTACGATTGCCGCAAGGACGTGTTGGAGTGGCGACAGGGGGTGACTGCGCGCGCGCTGGCGGCAGTGGCCGCGGGCTGGCACAGCCTGGCGAGTGCCCGCCGCGGGCGGGGCTAACCGCATCGGCATTTCTCTTTTCTCTTCCCCCGTACAAAACCTGCCTCCTCTCCTCTCGTAGCTAGAGACCTCAGTCCACTTCTTGGTGACTGAGGTCAGTCCCACCTTTCCACATTCGAGCCTTGATTGCCCCGCTGTAGAACACGTCCTGACGCCCCTCTAGATAGATCACTCGTTCTGCTCGCTGTTCAACAGGTGCCTAGAGTAATTCCATGTAGAGTCCACTTCTTGGTGACTGAGGTAGCTCACTCGTTCTGCTCACTGTTCAACAGGACGCGCTCAGGAGTAAGTGGTTGCTCTTCCGTCACCTGCCCGAACAGAACGGTGACCCATTGCTCCCACGATGCAGGCAGGCCTTCGACGATCATGAGAGCGTGCAGGTCGGGGCACTTAAAGGGGTCCATGCGCAGCCTCGACGCCTCGATCTTGGCGTCTTTATGCTCCTTGACGAAGGTGCGTGCATTGCCGCCTGCGGTGAGCCGGGTGCCAAGGATTTTGTGGAGGACGGCGAGCTGACCTATTGGTCCGCCCTGCTTGTGGTACTTCTGCAAAGCGACGAACGCGTCGCGCGACTCGGTCGCCAAACCATCACGCGTCCGGCTTCGAAGTCGGAGAGCGTCATGATGAGGCGGTTGAAGGTGAGCCGCGCGCGCTTTCGGTACGCGAGGATGGCCGCCTCGTTCTCGACGACCGTGATCGGCTCGCCCCGTTGACCGTCGTTGGTCGGCCTTCTGCTGACTGTGCCCGGGCTACAGTCCAACGACTGTGACTGATTTAGTTGTATTTCAATCGCTTTTAGTCGTTGCACAGTCCAACGTTACGTGAGTAGAACTCCTCCTGCTCCCCGGGTGGGGGTTCGACTCCCTCTGGAGGCAGCCTCTCCCCCCAGGACATTGGTGTAATGTTAGCACTCCACCTTGTGGCGGCTGCGGTCCTGGTTAGACTCCAGGGTGTCCTACAGGGGCGCTATCGATTCGCGCTGGTCCCTCCCCCCTCTCCATGCCCTTCTTCCATCCCTTTCACATGGTAACGGCCTCCCCCTGGCCGCTCTACATCTCGGTCGCCCTCCTTAACGCGGCCGTCGGTGCAGTGGCCTACTTTTCTGGGCTCGCCCTGTCCGGCTACCGGCTCCTCCTTGCCCTAGCTGCAGTCACCCCTGTCCTCGGCCTCTGGCTGCGGGACGTGGCGGCTGAGGGCACCCTCCTGGGCGACCACACCTCGGACGTTGTCAACTGAGAAGTGACTTGACTGGCTGAGACTCGCATTCAGTGGCTTTAGTGTGCTCATAGTTGGTAATATAGTCGCATGAATATTAGTGCCCATTTTAATGTCTTCAGTTGGGGACCCAGGTGTGAAAGAAAGCGCGCGCTCCGCGGCCGATTGCTTTGCTTCGTTTAAGCGCTCTGCTCGGTGCTGCGCCGCCAGTAGGATAAGTCATGGCACCAATCGACCCGGTCCTGAGGCAGTTTCTGCCCTGAGTGGCGATGCCCTGAAGAACATTTGCTTGGCCACGCACAGGCGAGCGGAGTGGGGCAGGATAACGCGTCTGGCGCGGTAGGCTCAGAGTTGTGCTCTTACATCCACCTTCTCTGTCCCTTTCCTTCTCAAGCTTAGCATCCCCCAGAGCATCCTTGCGCGGTTCTCGGCTTCCATCGAAGGATGACGGATACAAGTGTCAGTCCACGGTCACGACCGCAGAGAAGGACCAGGTCCGGGCCCAGGGGCCGCAGTCGCAGTCTCACTGTCGGATCCGAGGGACTCGTCGTCCTGCTTCTCGGCTTTGACTATCGTCGTCGTGGTGCCTTTCTTTGGCTCCCGTTCCTCGCCGACGACGATCTCCCATGTGCCCATCTAGACGAAGACTGACTCGAGCTTGTACGCCCAGGTCGTGCAGTTGGACTTGCCATCGCGCTCCTCCAGCTTAGGGATGTCCTGGCAGTGGAAGAGGGCGAGGATCGACCTGTCGTTTAGATTATCGATAGACATTCTCGTGTTGGAGTTACGACGAGCGCGGCGCGAGGCGCAGAGATTCGAGCCCTGATCGCCCCGCTGTAGAACACGTCCTGACGCCCCTCTAGGTAGCTCACTCGTTCTGCTCACTGTTCAACAGGTTATGAGCCCATAGCTTCATCCCGCCCTATCCGACACGCCTCCTGACACGCCTCCTGACACGCCTCATCCGACATGCTCCACGCTTCACGCCCCAGCACGTCATCCGTCAAGTTTGCCAAGAAGTGGTTCCCCCCCGCCCCATCAACAGCCCCCCTACCGCCCCCCCCTTCCACGCCCCGAC
Organism: Cystofilobasidium bisporidii; assembly: GCA_014825535.1. NCBI lineage: Eukaryota > Fungi > Basidiomycota > Tremellomycetes > Cystofilobasidiales > Cystofilobasidiaceae > Cystofilobasidium > Cystofilobasidium bisporidii. The sequence continues at coordinate 13,228 of MVAK01000213.1, forward strand.
ACGCCCCACACGCCCGCCATGTCAAAGCGCGTGCACGAGCTCAAGGCTGCAGAGGACTACCAGCGATGGTCCCTCTCGCACAAGGCCTACATGCAGAGCGAGGGCCTCTGGCTTTACTGCCTGCCCGCCCCCACCCTGTCCACCTCCTCCTCGCCCTTTCTCATCCCCGAGCTAGACGCGGAGAAGGACCCCAAGAGCTGGCAAGACTGGCAGCTCAACGTCCAGAAGGCCGTCGGCAAGACGCAGCTCACGCTGTCTCGCAACATCACCCTCACAGCCCAGCACGCCGACCACCCCGTCCACCTCCTCGCCCACCTAAAGACCCTCTTCTCGGGCAGCACTAGCAAAGTGCGCTACCCCATGTTTCCGCCAATTGGCGGAAAATTGGTGTCAATTGGCGGAAAATTGCATGAAAATAAGTGTCAATCGAAAAAGTGTCAATCGCAAAAAAGTAGCGATTGTGGG
>MVAK01000215.1:0-13599 GCA_014825535.1 Cystofilobasidium bisporidii
GAGTGACGACAGGTGGCTCAAGGTCTGACGCGCGGGGTCGGGACGGGCCAGCGTGCCAGACGTCAGCGCGCTCGCAACAAAGCAAGGAATACCGAGGGCCGTCACGGAGGACGACGCACCTGGGCGACTTAGGCCTCTGCATGATGGAGATATGGCAGTGAGCGAGTGAGCCCGTTGGAAGGGGCGCGAGGGCCGAGAGGAGGCTGGCCACGCACACTTCGGCCGAGGAGGAGACGCTTCGACCCTGGCCGGGACGTGCTCGAAGTAAGCCTCAAAGAAAGCGGTGGTGTCCCCGAAAGTCGGTTTCAGGTCACCGTAAAAGAGCGCCTTGGCCGCGGTCCACGTCTCCAGCGCTAAGTCGTTCAGGGGCCCGGACCCGGCGAGACCCTTCTGCCGCCCATGTCGAAAGAGGTCGAGGACCAGCTCCATCCGATCGGCGATCCGCAAGTCGGCTGCAAGGCTCGCACGGCTGGCGTCGATATGGGCGTAGGTCCAGACGATGAAGACGGCGCAGATCGGATCCCCATAAACCTCCTCCCACGAGACGGCAGGTTCGAGGAAGCCTAGCAGGTCTACCGGGCCAGGCTGCGCGGTCGAGGAGTCCTGCAGCAGCTTGTACAGGTAGAGGAGTCGGCGTCGGTGACGGCTGAGGTATTGGGGCGCCTCAGCAGGGTGAAGACCATCCAAGTCATATGCCGCTTTCATGGACTAAGGTGAGGCATTCGTGGGCTGCGACGTCAGGATCGGCGCCGCGACCAGCACGGGCTGGCACCGAAGCAAGGGCAGAGGGGCAAGAGGAACGGACCAAAACTAGTGGCCCAGTCGCAAAACCAGAGCGCGCTCGGTCGACCATGAGGAGAGCACCATGGCTCTCTTTGTCGTTGAAGGGGACGTGCGCTGACCACTCGGGCGCCAAACGACAGACTTCCTTGTCGACCGCCTGGAATGCCGCCTGGATCGCCTGGACGTCGGACTGCTGCCGACGGAGGAAGTCAATGGCGCGAGTCAAGGTGAAGGGATCCGCGAACTCATGGAGCACCAGGTCGGCAAGGCCGACAGCATGGTCTTCGGGAACCCTTGAGCACGCCATCAGCAGGTGTCGCACGTTTGAGCGGTCGGGAACTCGTTTGCCGGGCAGGTAACGGAACGGTCCGTCAGAAAAGAGCAGCTCCAGCGCGAAATCGTGCGAGCCTTTGACTATAGTGCAATCATAAGGACTGTCAACCCTCTTGCTGTACCAGCGTTGGAGGCGGCGGTGTCGTGCTATCACACGGAAGAGGAAACGCACCGACCAAGTACACCCAGCTCATGCTCTTGACGCCAAGTTCCCTCGCAATCTTCATCCAAAGGTCTCCCAAGCGATCGCCCGCCGGGAACGGAGAGGCACTGTGAGGTAAGCTGTAAGGCTCTAGAACGCAGCGGCATACGTCAGCTCGTGAAAGCAGCAAGATGAGAAGCAGCGGTGGGGTCAACAGAGGGCGTACTGGACTGCGGAGGCATCAGTGCGGCTGCAGGAGTGACAAGGAAAGGTCAGCGCTTTTCTGACTCGTAGGGTTGGAAGCGGACGTGGCCGGGAAGCTCTGAGATGCACCTTTGGCTATACGCTTCTGCCGGAGCTGGAGTGCCCGAGCTGGCGACCCACCGTTGGCCTTCGGCTGGTCCTTGACATTCGAAGCCGCAGGCGGGCGCGGCGCCGACTGAGTGGCGTGCGTCTTTGGCGATGAAGCTTCTGCAGCAAGCGACCGCTGCGAGCTGAGGTCTGATAATTCGCGGTAGAGGGATCTCGTCAACTGCGCCCGTCTGACTGCCGCACTGGATGAGAGGGGAGCGAAGTGGTCGAGAGGGAGGGACGCACAGCGCGCAGGCGACGGATCAGGATGCGTCGAGCTCGAGGCGACGGCGTAGGCCTGCAGGAACCTGGCCGCGTGCTGCCTGACCGTCATCGACGTCGTCGCAGAGCTGAGGACGCGGAGCATGACTGAGAGTATGAGCTAGTTCGACCACGGCTCTGGCGTGATTGAGCGTGGGCAAGGGGAGTGTGGTTGATGATGATGGCATCCGAAGCTGCTGGAGGACTTGGGGGCAGGCAGGCAGGGCTGCGACGAGCGTGACTAGTCACGCCGAGCCTGGTGGATGTGCGAGGCGAGGGGAAGCCATCGGCACGCCTCCGTCCGCACGATGGCAGCCTCGCACGCGTTCGTCGAGCTTGCCGTGCGTGAGCTGGATCGATCGTCCGAGGTGGACCAATGAGACTGCCCGAGGAGAACTGAAAGTCAGGTGAGGTGTGAGGGACAGGCAGGGATGAGGAGCTGAGATCAGTGCTGCTGATCAGAGCGAGCTCGTCTCTAGAGATGGCCTCGCGCGAGCGGTGCCGTTGACGCCCATTCGCCTGACCTCTTCGGGACCTCACTTTTCTCTTCTCAAGCACCCTTTTCGAAATCTCGGAAGGAGCATGCTCTTCCCGCGAGCGCTTGCGCTCCTCTCCCAGGTTGCCCTCGGCGCCGTCGCTGTCCAGCAGAACCTGGCCGGCGTGATCGACTGGCACAAGGCCCATGTCGGCTTGCCCCTCCCCTCCGGCGCGGCATCGCGAGGCGGTCCCAGCTTTAAGACGTTCAGGGCTGCAGACGGCAGCGAGCGGACAAGTATCGTCACCCTGACGCAGAGCAACGTCGCCGCGAGTTTGAGCTCAGACGACGGCAGCCTAGGTGCGTCGTCCAGGCTTGCTTTGACTCTCCGCGCTGGCAAGCTGGCGCAGGCACTAGCAGACCCTGACGATATCTCCCGCCCTCGCTCGCTCGGCCGACGCTTCGTAGAATGGAGGCATCAGTTCCCTCTGACTGAGCTGGTTCACAGCTACTTTACTCACGGCAACGGTGAGTGTCGCATATGCGAGTTGCTCTCAAACTTCGGCAGCGAGTTGAATCCACGCCCTCGCCGCTCCCCTCTCAGCCCTGATCATCCTCACAGCGACGCCGACGGGTACCATCGCCAGGCACCTTGATGCCCTGTCTGGCGCGGTCTTTTGGGAGGTTGCGCTTCCATCTTCTCGGCAGAAGGACCACTCGCACATGGCTTCAGACGCGCTGTTCGCCTCCGAGGCGGGCGAGGGCGTCGTCTACATCCTCGCTGGCGGCGGCGATACTGTGACGCGCCTGCGCCTGTCTGACGGCGCTCGGTACGAGGTCTGGGCCAACGCCGACGACAACCTGTGAACCTGTTTGGTGTCTACTTTATGTGCCCTCCGAGCACAGCGCTGACCCGCTTCCCTCCCTTCGTCCCCTTTGTTGTGCAGCTTCCTTGACCAGCTGCTGCAGACCGCCTCTGGCGTGTCAGCCCTCGGCCATCTCTCGGGCATCACCTTCTCGTCGCTCGTCCTGCACCCGCTCAATCGTTCATCGCTCTCTTTACCATCTCCCGCTGGCATCACTCTGTCATCGGGTGCAACCAACCCCTCCGACCAGATAGTTGCGACTCGAGATGCGGTCGCCTGGCTGGAGCAGGACACCGGAGAGGTCTGGGCGATGGACCTCACCAGCGGGGCGCCGAGCTCCAGACAGGACCTCGGAGGCCGCTTCTATCAAGAGATCATGACGGTCGGACTGGAGTCGGAGGGTATCTTCCTCGGCGTGTCCAGCGGCAAGCTGAATGGTCGGTCCTTCTGCGCCAGACCGCCTTCTTCCTTCCTCCTTTCTTCGCGCGCTGATCATAATCCCCCTCCCTACGTTTCTGCAACACGGCTCAGAGAAGGAGCACTTTGACATCCTGCATCTTGCCGATGGTCGCGTACGAGTCTCGGGAACTGTCGTCAACAAGGTGCGGAATCTTGTTGACAGGGAATCTTTGCAGTGTCTCCGTCTGACTTCGCGCACCACTCATCTCTTCAGCCCGAGGGTGAGGACTTCGTCCGCCCCGCCGGGACAGGCGCCGCCCAGGCACACTTTCACAGTGACTCGATCTCCGACTACATTATCCATGTCTACGGCAAAGACGCCGGCGTTGCGGGCTCGTTCACGCTTCCGATCCGCGAGTCTGACGGCTACCTCGGCTCGATGACCACGACGACGCCAGACGGCACCCAGCTGAGCCTCGTCACCTCGCTCTCGGGCAAGCTCGCCGTGTACAAGGACAAGAAGCTCGTGTTTGAGCGCGAAGAGGCTCTAGCCGACATCCGCTCGGTCACCTTTGTCGATCTGCCCGAGGCGGCGGCCTTTGCGGACGACGCCCTCGCCAGCGAGAGCTTCCTCACCCGTCACGTCGCCCAGCTCAAGGTGTGTTCACGGCCCGTCACTTTGATTTTTGGCGTTTATCTCGTGCGCTAATCACTTCGCTACCCCCCCCCCCCCCGGTCGCCCCCACTTTTCAGCACATTCCCGACTACCTCGTCCGCTTTGTCTCACAATTCTTCACCTCAACCTCGGCCGTCATCGCTCCGCACGCAAGCCACAACGGTGATCTCCACCGTGATCAATTCGGCCTGCGCAAGGTTGTCGTCGCCGCAACAGGCAGCGGAGCGGTCTTTGGCCTCGACTCACTCGACGGCGCCGTCCTCTGGTCGTACCTCTGGGACGGCCTTGCTAAGAGGCAGAAGGAGCACGTCCAGGTAGAGGGTGCCTGGGTGACCAGAGTTGCTGGCCCAGGGCAGTCGCCCGTCGTTGTGGTTCTCGTTTCCGAACTTGTCCGGGGGGTGAGTCCAGCCTCCATTTTCTCTTCGCCTCCCCTCCCCCTCGCAGGGACTGACGCAACTCTGTCCCCCTCCCCAGGTCGTCCAGACTGCCGCGCTCGAGCTGGATGCTCTGACGGGTCATCCTGTCTCTACCCCCGCGGTACTGTTTGCTGGTCCGCCCACAGGAGCCTTTCTCGTCAGCAGCGCCATCGGCGACGGCAGCGGCACCCTGCGAGTGATGGACAAGGATGGCGCTGTCAGTTTTGCTTGATCGAGTCTTGTTCGCAAGGCGCTTCGAGAGCCAGACGCAGACGCTGATATCAATTGCTCTGTCCCCCTGCCCGCAGACCATCTTCTGGCCTGAAGAGGCTTCGGTCGCCGACCAGTCGGCCGTAGTTGCGACCATTTCTCGGCGGCCCGCGCCTTTCAAGATCCAGGGATACGGCCGGCTGGGCGTCGACCAGCCCGAACTTCCCCTCTGGCAGCTGAATCTGCGGCAGGGTGAGATCTTCTCCAGGCAGGCGACGCCGAATGCCGGCGGCCCCGTTGCCTCGCTCGGCAAGGTCACCGGCGACCGGACGGTGATGTACAAGTGTACGCCTCTTCCTCTCAGCTTGCTTGAAAAAGTTTTTCAAGATTTCAAGCGCTGACGCATGGCTCTCGCTCCTGCTGCAGATCTCAACCCCCACCTGATCGCCTACTCGACGGTCTCGCCAGCGTCCAACGCCGCGTCCGTCTACGTCGTGGACACGTCGCGCGGCTCCATCGTATACGAGACGACGCACCGCGACGTCGACGTTCGCTCGCCAGTCGAGATCCTGCTCGTCGAGAATTGGCTCGTCTATGCATTCAAGTCCCGCGTCGGGACCCTGCCGGCGGCCCAGCAGCTCGTCAGTCTCGAGCTGTACGAGTCGGAAGAGAGCAAAAGCAAGCTCAAAAGGTGCGTATCGTGAACATGACCCTTTGCTCTCGCTGGACGAGTGCTTCTCCCAAATCTCATTCCTCGCCTCCTCACTCTGCTCCACAGCCCCGAGCTCTCGACGGCCTCTGCCGACCATGCCGTCAGGACCTTCTCGCGGACGTTCTTGCTACCTGGCGGTGTTCGCGCGCTTGGCGTGACCCAGACGCGCCACGGCATCACGGCCAAGGACCTCATCAGTGCGTCTGCGCATTCTTCGCGAGCCATCGTGCGCCTGAGCTGACGCGGTCCTTGCTTTGTGTCGCCGCGGCTGCTCAGTTGCCAACGACGCCAACCAGATCGTGACCATCTCCCGACGCGGCCTCGACCCGCGCCGACCCCTCGGCCCGCCGTCAGCTGCCGACAAGGTCGAGACGCTCGTCACGTACGAGCCTCATCTTCCCTTCGACCCGAAGCGCATCGTCTCGCACAGCAACGAGGTTTGTCCCGGCTGCGCTGCCGCAGCTCTCTCTCGAGTCATCCACTGATCGAACGGTCGCCTCCTTGCTTCCTGCAGGTCCTCGGCATCAACTCAATCCACGCGTCGCCGGCGCTGCTCGAGTCGACGTCGATCATACTCGCGACGGGGCTCGATCTGTTCCAGACGCGCGTCATGCCGTCGGGCGGGTTCGACGTACTGCCCGACTCCTTCAACAAGGTTCAACTTGTCCTAACGATCCTCGGCCTGACGGCGGGCATCGTCATCACCAAGGTACGCCGCCGGCCGTCTCACTTGTCCCCGTGCCTTCTCGTCTTCGCCGGCTGACCGCCCAGCTCCCCTGTCGTGTCTCTCCACTGCAGCCCATCGTTGAGAAGCGGAAGCTGCGGGCCAGGTGGTACTAGCGGATGGACGGGCTGCGCACGGGTCATCGCACAAAGATAAAAAGAACTAGGCCCTGGCTTGCTCGCTCTGCGCGCGGATCGCAGCCGACTCGGAGGGAAGAGGGGAACGGTCGTGGTATCGCACCGAGACCGAAAGAGGACGAATGGCTAGCTAAGTACAATGGTAAGTGCGGATGTAAGGCGAGAAAGACTGGCGGGGGAGCTCAATCGACGAGTGTGAGCTCGCGCGTGCGGTTGCGAGCATATACGTCCTGAGGTGCGCCGAGAGGAGAGGAGTTACTTGACTGCCTCAGCGAGAGAGCTTGACGCGAGGTGAAGGCAGCTTGGGGCGACGAACCTTGTATGTCTCCCAGATCCGCAGGAGCTCGTCGATGTACCGCTGCTGAGTCTCGTACAACTGCTCGTCGGTCGGATTGTCGTGCTGTTCGACATGAACGGGCCGGCCGACTAGATCACAGAGCACAGACGGGAGATGCGTAAGGCAGGAGAGTCAGCAGGGGCGCCGAGGAAGTGTGAGTGAGAAGGAAGGCACGCCTTGCACGCACCGACAGTGACGATCGGGTGCCGATACGGCATCAGGCCAAGATTGTCTGCGGCAACGAGGGGGAAGTGGGGGGCACGGACGATCAGCGACAGGGCCGTCTCGATGCGCGATTATGTGACGAGGACGCGACTTACAGTTGAACACGCTGCGAGTAGCAAGCAGGACAACGTCACAGTCAGCGCCAGCCTTGGAACAGTAGCAGGAAGGGCAAAACGCACCCGCGGCCGTGGAACATTGGCAGCGTGAAGCCGAACATGGCCTGGAACCGCTTCTGGATCTTGTAGATGGTCGTGCCGCGCTCGTTGGCCCTGCGTTAAAGGGACGGAAGAGGGGGAAGGGGTCAGGTCTCGAAGCAGCTAGCAGAGAAAGGACGGACAGCCGGACGTACAGCTGGTCGTAGATGTCGTTTTCGCCGAAAGAGAAGACGGGGACGAGGTCGGCCCTGTGGTCGTGAGGGTCGGCGACAGCGTCAGCCACGTGACCCGGACGCCGTCATCGCCAATGCAGCGAGGGAGAGGACCGGAAAGCGGCGCACCCCTCTCGGATCGCAATTTTGATAAAGCCCATGCGCCGCTTGAGCGTCAGATCGTTAGTGCCTGGGTGCGCGCGCAGGCTCTCGGTCGCGCCTCCAATGACGATGACGATCGCGGTCCCGAGCTTGCCGCGGCGGAGGATGGTTGAGCACGCGCGCTTCGAGACGGAGCACAGGCCGAGGTGGAGCAGTATATCGCGGTAAACTGAAGAAGGAAGGGAGGGAACGGTCAGCGGCGGAGCGTACGGGGAGGATATGAGACGAGCGCTGCGCACAAGGGATGAGGAAGTCTGCGAGGCGCGGGCGGAATTGAGAACGTCAGCGTCGATCAGGCTGCTCTGGATGAGCCACAAAGCAAGGCCGCACTCGGAGCAAGGGTCAGGAGATGCGGCGTGATGCCGGGGAAGATCTTGGAGAAGTTGGTCCCTGTGGCGACGAGTGATGTGTACCGAGGTCAGCCCTGGACTCCAACCGGCAGCGCGGACCGGCGACCGACCTTCCGTTCCGAAGCTGCATGTGAAGATGAAGAAAGAATGCGTCAGATCTGTGGGGAGAGAGCGGGTAAGGGTGGGTGGATTTTAGGATGCAAAGCGGCGTACTTGGCGAGCGCGCCCATGCCGATGACACCTGGAGGACGAGGAAGGCACCGCGGTCAGCAGAGATGCACAGGAAAGGGGGGGGGGGGGGGTCCAAAACGACGGACCGTGCGGATGGTAGCCAAAGATGTACTTCTTGTCCGTCGGAAGCGCAGCCTCCTGTCAGATGCGAAGGCGACGGTCGACGGGTCAGGTCAGCCTTGAGGCAGGGCGCGGCCGCCCGTGTGGTCGAGCAAGCGCACAGGGCGCGCAGCAGCTCCCAAGCAGGGCGCAGAGAGACGAGCCGCACCCTGACGAGGCTGACCGGGTAGTAGTTGGCAAAGTGTCTGGCGTGATTTGCAACAGGTCAGCGCTATGAGTCTGAGTAGGCCATGTTTGACCAGCTTGGAGGGCGCCCTCCCGCAATTGGGCTGCGGCGGCGGGCGGGGGACCCCAAGACGCACGCACCTCCAGATTGCGAGCCGCTTGAACCACATCTTTGGCCGACCGCCTTCGCGCGGGGCCTTGTCGACGTAAACGACCCACAGCACGTACGGGATCAGGATAGGCCACAGGAACGGCATCGAGCTGCGTGGAGAAGGTGCAAACGAGGCGTGGCGAGCAGGGCGTGTTTGTCGACAGGCGCGGGGAGGCGTGCCCGTCAGCAGCCAGCTACGCGAGGGACAAGTGAGAGGGGGATGCGGGCAGCTGACGCACCAGCAAAAGCAGAAGAGGCTGAGGCAGATCGGCAGCAGAGTCGACCAAAGGGCAACTGCGGCAGAAGGGCGGGCAAAGAGACTGCAAGTCAGCCTGCAACCCGAGCAAGGAGAAAGGGAGGAGGCAGCTGCCGGGTCGACGTGTCGACGGAAGCACGAGGACCGACCTGCCGCCGTTTGGAGTCGACCTATCCAACGCATAGGTCGTCCTGAGCGAGTCAGCAAGAACCCAGGAGAAGTCTCATCAGGGCAGGTGAGCTGGCGTACGGTGTCTAGGAACTGCAGATTCGATAGAGGAGACGACAAGAGATCAGCCCTCGGACCCGCCGACGGAGTTGGGCATGACCATCTCGAGGGTGATGGGGGAGAACCATCCCTGAACTCACCCTTCAACGGTGCAAATCTGGAAGGCGAGCATCAGGTCAGGATGAGAAGGCGATCAGGACCAGGCGAGATGGGAGGTTTCTGCACGCACTTGATCTCTATGCCGCTCGGGAGCTTGGCCTTCTCAATCGTGCCGGCGACGTTGGTCTGAAGCGTCTTTAGCGAGCCGCGCAGCTGGTCCGACAGCTGTCCGGGCAGGGCCAACAGCGGAATCGACCGTGGCGGCGAGAGCGGCGGTGTTGAGCGCAGCGGGACAGCGGGCGAGGTCGACATGGCAGGCTGACAAGGGAAGCGAAGGGGGGGGCGCGGGGTGGGCGGTCAACAGGAACACGAGCGGCGGCGGACGACGGCAGCACCAGCAGAGCGACGCGCGCGAACTGCAGCGCTCGGACCGTCCGAACATGGCTCGCCCCTCCTTTGACTTCGCGAGCTCAAATGATACTGCCCTGCTGAGGCTTCTGATTGCTGAGACTGAACGCTGCATCTCGGGCGCGCGAGAGCATGTCGCGGGCCAGAAGTCGACCCTGGCCAGAGCAAGTCGAGAGGAGGCTGCCCTAACCGCCTTAATATCGGCGACTGCTGCGCCCGCCGCCCTGAATCCTCGCTGCCATGCAGGCGCACGTTCCGACGGAAGCACGAGAGAGGGAGAGATATGCGCATACATCCAACTCAGCGTCGTAGATACAGCTCGTAGACCTCGTGGCCGTGGTCGACGACGGCCCCGCTCTGCTCATCGACGTCGCGCCACCGGACGCCGACCTCGACAAGCCACGACGCGCCGCCCGTGCGCGCCTTGGGGTCCTCGAGCGGCAGCCGGAACGCCCGGGGCGGATCAGCGACGAACGCGTCGGCGTCGTTCTGGCCCCGGCGCATCGTCGACGGCGTCGAGTCGATTGGTGCGGCGTTGCTCGTGACGGCGATGGCGTACAGCCGCTTAGGCGGGCCAGGCGGCGGTGGCAATGCCTGGGCGTGCCCGCCGCCGTTGACAAGGCTGTCGACATCGCCGGTAGCAGCCATGTCGACATGCGGGGCGTCAGTGGCCGCCGCGCCATTTGCTGCGCCACTCACAGCGTCGTCGACGATCTCGCCACCGTCAACCTCGCGCGCCTTGCCCTTGTCGAGATCCCGGACGTCCATTTCGAGCGCAACCTCAGGCTCGTTGACCGACAGCGCGTGCGCCTTGACGCCCCGGTCGTTGCGCAAATGCATCTCGCGCCTGTCCGAGCCGGGGAAGCGCAACACGAACTCGGGCAGGACCGACGGCGCCTTGGCCTTTGGCGGCGGGGCGGCGGGCTGCATCATTGATGGCTGCTGCTGCTGCTGGTGCGGTTGCAGCGGCACGGAGCCTTGCACTCCAGGGTACGACGGCTGCTGGCCTTGTAGTCGACCAGGCGGCGGAAATGGCGTAGCCTTGGCGGCGGCAGCGGCGGCTTTCTTGGCCGCCTTGACCTCTCGGTTGAGCGCGCGCTGTTCGTTGCGCGAGAGCTTCTTCTCGGGAACGGGCGGGGCGGCCTCACTGACGGCGGCGGCGGAGGCCTCCTCAGCAGCAGCCGGCGCAGACTGCGGTGCAGATGATGGGTCCACCGGTTGCTGAAGCTGCTGCTGCATCTGTTGCAGTTGCTCGGGCGAAGGGCCGCCCTCCGTCGCCTGCTGCGTGCCGATGTCAAAGGCGCCGCTCGATACCAGCTGCTGCAGAGCCGCGAGCATCTCGGGGTCTAGACTCGGCGCAGGAGGCGCGACAGCCCCTTCAGGCTGGTCGACGTCCATCGGCTGATGGTCGCCATCGGCAGGCTGGACGGGCGTGGCCGAACCGCCCTCAATCTGGCCTGGCGTACTCGCTTGAGCGGAAGACGCGTCTTCTGGCTTGACCTTCTTCTTGATCTTGATCTTGGCGAGCGAGGCCGGCGCGTCGGCCGCGTTGGTGCTGGCTGGCGCGGCCGTCGTCGCGGCCGCTTTGCCTTTGCCAGCAGTGTCGGCTGGTGCAGCGGCGGCCGCCGACCCGGGCAGTGCCACCTTGGCCTGGCCCTTGGGCGCCGCGTGGCCCTCTGAGATCATCTCGTCGACAAGCGAGTGGAACTTCTGCTTTAGCGCAACAGCATCGATGGCGCTGCGCAAGATAAGATACGAAGATCGATCATCAGACTTCGATGCAGTGCGGCACGGAAGACAAAGGATGTGGGACGCACATCTGACTCTCGTCCATGTTGAAGACGAGTGCGTTTGAAAAGATTAGGTCGACATCGTCGGCGAGCTCGTCGACCGACTCGTAGTCCTTTCGCTTTAGCTTTTGCTGAAGGGCGAGCAGGTGCACTCGGTCAGAGACGTTGCTCGCGGGCGCAAGGATCGGAAGACACGCACGTAGATGAGGTTGAACGACATGGGCTTCTTGATGATCTTGTAGTAGTCCGGGTATTGAGACTTGGGAATCAGGTCCATGAATTCGAACGCGAGCACGCGGCCGCTGCGTCAAGGGAGGAGGGGGGGGGGGGGCAAGCGACAGGGTCGAATTGTCAGCCTTCAGCCGTCCAGCGAAACAGACAACCTCGCCGAAGGTACTGAGACGCACGTGTCCTTCTCCTTCATCTGCGTCACCTTGTCGAGCCGGTTCTTGAGCACCTTCCAAACGTCGGGCGCTTTGGCCTTCTTCTCAGGCTTGGCCATTTGCTTGGCCGCCTCGGCCTCGGCCGCAAGCTGGCGCGCGCGCTCCTCGGCCTCGCGCCGCTTTGTATGCTGGTTTTGGCCCTTCTTGAGCGCGGGAGACGACCCCTCGGCGGCGGCGGCGGTCGATGTGGACGCCACGGGCGCAGCGGCAGGAGGGGGAGGTGGCGGCGGCGGTGGGGGCGTCGGTACCCGCGGGGGCGCAATAGGGGGAGGCGCCTTGTAGTCCGGGTGATCAGGAGGGACGAGGTGCGAGTAGGTCGTCTTGGCCAATTTCTGATGAGCGCAGACAGGAAGGCGTCAGGTATGCGGCCTTGCGCCGGGACGTATTGCATCCACAGCCGGGCGCCAGCTAGGCGAGCCAACGACGTACGTGCAAGACCTTGGCGTCGTTGAAGATGACTGAGCCCTTGGCGTTGTCTGTCGGCGCACGAAGCGAGCGAAACCCGGGTCAGCGGTGTCCACAACCCGAACGGCAGCTCGTCGAGGCGAAAGGTGGAGAGGACGCACAGCGCTTTGCGTTGACGAAGCAGTGCTCGACGTCGGCCCGGACCGCATCAAACGACGGGTATTCGCTCGCCTTGATCTTGGTCTGCAGACGGACGGGAGTCACAAAGTCAGGAACGGGATCATCAGTCTCTGTGCCTCGTTCAAGAGCCGCATCGGCACATGACCGCAGCGAGGGGGACGCGACGCACCTCAACGTCGTCGAGCGCGACGGGCACCTTGATGATCTCGTAGTAGTCGGGATACAGCCGCCGGTTGGGCAGCTTCAAGAAGTCGGTCGCGATGAGCCGGCCCCTGCAGAAAGCGAGACGGAAGGCGTTAGTCAGCGAGAGCTCGTCGTTATGCAGGCACGCGGGGGGAGGGGATCAGGAGGGGCGAGAGGTGAGGCGAGCTGTGCTGCATCTAGCCTTCGTTCAACCCAGCCAGGCCACCCATCCATTGAATGCGGGCAGCCTGGAGCCAGACAGGCACTCAGAAGAGGCACTCACTCTGGTGTGCCGCCCTCGGTCGCGCCTCGGACGCTGTCGAGCAGCTGCATGCCCTTGTCGAGCACGACCGCCGGGTCATCGAAGTGTACCGGTTTCTTGCCCTTGCCCGAGTGGCCGGCGCCGTTCCCTGCCCCGCCGCCCAGTGCAACACCACCTGGGCCAGACGCGCCCTCGGTCGACTCGCGCTTGGCCCGCTTGCGCGGCTCGTTGAGGATGAGGGACGAGTCGAGCCCGTGCTTGCGCGCGGCCGCGACCTCGTCGCCAGGCGCGACCGAGGAGCCCGCGCGACTGCCCTCGGCCGTCGTCGGCGCGTCATCCGCCGCCGGCTCCTCCTTGAGCGGCCTCTCGTCGGGCTTGACGTCCTCTTGAAGTCCGGGTGTCGGTGTCGATTCGCCTTTGGGCATGGCGAGAGGACGGATGGGATGGGCAAAGAAGCAGTGTTGAGGGGGTCAGGCAGTGTAAGCGACAAGTCCACGAGAGCTCGACGCGCGCGCAGAGAGGGGATGTATCTCAGCAGGTTCGCTCTCGACGGGAGACCTGTCAGACTGCATCTGCCGCTTGTCTTCGATTGCGCTCGGTTAGCCGTCTGACGTCCGCGCCGGTCCACTGACATTCACGGATCCTGTCCGAATCACCGTCGGATCCACCCTCGAGGAGGGTGAATCTCACCCGCCCGGACGGTGCTTCTGACCATCCACAGAATATTCCACCCTCGCCGAGGGTGGATTTTC
>MVAK01000216.1:0-13542 GCA_014825535.1 Cystofilobasidium bisporidii
GGGGGGGCCGGCGAGGGGGGGGAGAGGGGAAGAGGGGGGGGGGGGGGGGGGGGGGGCGGGTGGGGGGGGGGGGGGGGGGGGGGGGGGGGGGGGGGGGGGGGGGGGGGGGGGGGGGGGAGGGGGCGTGCTCTGGCGTTGGGGTAAGGGGAAGGAAGGGAAAGAGGCGAACAGGCAAGGTTCGACGCGCGGTCGGGGCCGCAGCTGCGTGCCTCGATGAACGAGGGCACAGGATCGACCGTGCCGACAATAGCTCCCTCGCTCTGCCGGGTCGACCTTTTGGCAGGACGGGAGCGCCCCCCCCCCCCCCCCACCTTCTCCAATGCTGAGCGGCTCGTCTTCCCTGCTCGAGTTTGAGGAGAGTCTCATCACGCTTGTCGACCGTCGCGCTGAAGGATGGCGCGTCTTCGATCGTCGCTCGATCGCGCACAGAGACGTGTCGCGTCGAGCGACTGCGCCTGCGAGTCGGCCTCAGTCCACGAGTCCAGACAGAGCACGGCAGGGAGGCAGGCATCATTGATGCCAGCAGGGTAAACGGTCATGTCAGACGCCGCCAACCTCCTCTTTAAGGCAGTCTCTTTCTCTCTCTAGACCGAGACGACACCCTTGTCGAGCCGAACCGCCGCCGCCTTCTTGACACCCTCGACGTCGACTTTGTGGCCGACGAGCGTGCGGATGTCTTTGATCTTGTACCTGGTGAGGGAGGACAAGGGGTGACGACAAGGGGTCAGCTGACTGGTTCCAGGGCGAGCCAGATGGCAAAAGTGCAAGAGGTACGCACTTGACCATCGTCGGCCGCTCGAGCGACAGCCCCCAGCCGAGCACTCTCACGCCCTTGGGGATGCCCATCGGCTCGAGCATTTCCGGCCGGAACATGCCACTGTTGCCGATCTCGATCGTCTTGTCGAGCTGCTCATGGTACTGGAAGATCTCGAGTGAAGGCTCGGTGTAGGGCTGTCGAGATGCAGGGCGAGGAAGTCGATCAGCGGCCGGGCTAGCGGACGGGAGGATGAAGACGGGACAGACGTTGTATGCCGGCTTGAAGCGCAGGTTCTCGATGCCCATCTTCTTGAAGAACTCCTCCATGAAACCTGCGCGTTAGAGAGTCCAGGCCGGTCAGCCACTGTGCGAGCTAAGGATGGCAGCGTAGAAGGACCCACCGATCAGGTCGCCGAGGGTGATGCCATAGTCGGCGACGACGCCCTCGACCTGGTGGAACTCTGCCAGGTGCGTCGCGTCGGTCGTCTCGTTACGGAACACGCGGTCGATCGAGAACATCTTGCAAGGCTTGAAACCGCCGGGCTGGTTGGCAATTTCGTACAGCATGGCCGACGAGACGGCCGTCGTGTGGGTCCGGAGCAGCAGCTTAGCCGACTCTGCGTCCGAGAAGGGCGCGCGGTAGCCGATTGAGCCGTACCCGCCGTCCTCGTGTACCTTGGATACGCGCTTGTAGTAGTCATCTGGCGGCGGGTTGGACGTCGCCGGCTCGCGAATGTAGAACGTGTCCTGCATCTCGCGCGCTGGGTGTTGCTGAGGGACGAACAGCGCGTCAAAGTTCCAGAAGGCCGACTCGACAAATTTGTCCGTCGGCATCTCGCTGAAGCCCATTTCGAAGAAGATGTTGCGGAACTCCTCGCGGACCTTGAGCAGCGGGTGGAGCGAGCCGCCCTCGGGCGCAGTGCCGGCCGCAGCAAAGTTGTACTGCTTGAACGAGGCGTCCTTCCACGCGCCCGAAGCGAGCATGTCGGCTGTCAGGTCGGTCGACTGCTTGACGACAGTCGTCGCAAACTTGTCGCCCTTAGCTGCGCTGAAGAAGAGGAACTTCTTCTGCGCGACGAACTTGCGCTTCTTGAGCTCGGCGACCGTCTTGTCGTCGACGGGCGGGCTGCCGGCCTGGACCGCCTGGAGCGCCGACGAGACGTCGTCCGTGACGGCCGCAACGGCCTGGACGAAGTTGGAACCCGAGCGAGAGATCCACTTGCGCTTCATCGCCGTCGCCTGCCCGAGCTTAGCCGTCTCGCCGAGCAGCGCCTGCGCAGGTTGCGAGGGGAGGAGAGGAAAGGGGCAAGGAAGGTCAGCACTTCAAACTTGGCAAAGAAGGTGCCCACTCCCTCTTCAGCATCTAACATCTTCGGTCGTACGTCCATTCTCCAATTCTCTTGCCGCTCGCAGGCGACCTCGCACCGGACCCTAGGTCTGTCGCCCAAGGGACGATCCTCCTTCCTTACGGTGCGGACCGACCTGCCCCCCTCCCTCTACTTCCCTCTCCGCTGCGTTGTCGACTTGGGGCACCCAGCCGTGCGACAGAGGTTAAGCAGTTGACGCACCTGCAGCTCCTTAGCCTCCTTGCCCTCGCCGGCGCACGCGGTCCACACCCGGGCCTCGGGCGAGCCGTTGGTCGCAGCGTCGAGCCCTTCGGGCGTAAGCGACGTCGTGAACGACTCGTGCTGGGTGTAGGTGATCATCTGCGGGGATTGAGGTAATTCGTGATGCAGAAGGGGATAGGATCAACACCAAGGGAGAGCGTTGTCAGCGAAGGAAAGGAAGTTTGCGAGGAAGAGAGCGTGAGAGAGGCATGAAGGAAGGGAGGGTCGGAGCTCGAGAGCAAAGGCCAGAGGCCCGCTGCGTCGAAGCCGCCCTCGCGTCTTTCGACTCGCGCGGCCCGATCCCGAGCAGCGAGAGGCACAGAAGGCAGACGAGAGAGTCTGTGTTAGCCCTCCGGTGAGCCTAAAAGAAGCTTGAACGCACCTCGCGCCGGAGGAGCGAGTCGACGGCGGCCTTGACGAGGATCTGGTCCTGCGGGGTCGCCATCGTCGCGCCGTCGACGGAGAGCTCGCGCGAGTCGGCGAGCGTGCCCGAAGGCGAGGCATCGAGAGCCTGGAGGATGGCGAGCTGGACTGCGTCGGGCGAGGGGGACATGATTGCCGAGAGGGGGAGGGGGGCAGGTTGCAGTGGGGTACTGAAGGGGCGGCGGATGGGCTGAGGCTGAGGGCGAGCGAGAGTCAGTCAAGGGGTCGAGGCCGCCCGACGACTTGCAGATGCAGTTTGCCTGCCTGCGGCGGGCGCGCGCGCCGCGCCTCCTGTTGCTGCTGCTCGCCTCTCCTCTCTCACCCCTCCTCGACACTCTCGAGGGCCCTTGTACCCCCTTTGTCAGCCCCCTCGAGCTACCCAACAGAGGCCCTCGGCAACAGTCGTTTCGTCTGCCGAGCTCGCGTCCTTTGTGGTCTCCCAACGGACCCGCGCATACGCAACAAGGCCACTCCTCCCCCACGCTCGCCTGCGCCAGCGCTCGGACGACCCCCCTTCCCCCCTCCGAGCGAGAGAAACGATGGCCCATCGCCCGTCCGGTCCTCGCCAAAAACACGGGCCGCCAGCCGCCCACCCTCCATTGTCCGGCCCCTCTGCCTCGACCTCGGGATCATCGAGGGCTCCGCCGACGCGTGACGAGGCCTTCTCGCAGATCTTTGGCAGGAGGAACACGCACCACGTCGCGGCGCACGGTCCGCCCTCGCAGAACGGCGCCGGCTACGCCGCGTCGTCGTCGTCGTCTGGAGGGTACGGTCCTCCCGTCGCCGGTGGGGGATATCACCCGCCTCCAGTAGCAGCAGGCTATCCTCCGCCACCTCCCAGGGTTGAGGGCCGGTACGACCAGTTTGCGCAGACCGCAGGCGTCGGCCTACCCCCGGGCGCGACGGGCGTCGGCGGACCGTCGGCTGCTGGGGGCTATGGAGCGTACGGAGGCGGCTACTCGGTACGCTTTCATTCTCTCCCTCTTGTCTGCTTCCTCCGCCGCGGCTTTCTGCGCCTTCCTGCCTCAAGTCGGAGGGGACGGGGCGAGTCGAAGAGAGATCAAGAGGGGGAGGGCCCGGCGGAAGTCAGGCCCGACTGCTCAGCAAAGCCAAGGCCCGGCCGTCGACCGGCTCCGAGACTCCCATCTTGCTGTCACTCTCGCCAACGATCTGCTCTCCCTCCCTCTGCTTTGTCGCTTTTGAAAAGGGGCACGAATGTTGCGCCCTTGAGAGGATCGCCGGCTTGTCTTGTTCTTCCGCACCAAGTCATGGGAGGCGCGCTCGACGCTGACGACTCCTTTCTCTTTCCCTATGTTTCCTCCCTTTGCCCCCCCCCAACCCCTACCGTTGACGCCATCTCGAATACTCCTCACAGCATCCGGCTCCTTACGGTCCTCGCCCGCTCCCCTCGGCCTCGGCAGCACACGCCTACGGCCAGCCAGGGCCCTACGGTTCGCTTGCGCCAAGCTCGTCGTCTCTGTATCCCTCGGCCCAGGCAGACGCTCGGTCGCGCAGGTCGTCTTCCATCTCGCCGCTCCAACAGCACCACCACTCGCAACAACAACAGCAACAGCACCCGGCGGCCTCGTCCTCCTACTCTGTCAACGCCCCCCCGGCCAACGCTGGCGGATACGGCAGCGGTGGTGGTGGAGCGTCGGTCGAACGTCGACCGACCCAAGGTTCGATCCGGAGCTTCGCGAGCTCTGCCGCCCCCGACTGGTCGGCCGACGCCTCCCACGCCTATCCGATGCCGCAGCCTCCGTCTGGGCCCCAAGGGTCGTCTTCGTCCTTCTACGCCCAGCCGATATCGTCGACGGCCTCGGCCGCGTCGTCACGCAACGGCTCGCTTTCCGCCGCTCCGCCTCCATCCAGCAGTGGGCTGACGCCGGCGCAGGAATATCAGGCGCAGGTTGGCCTACCGCTCCTCAACCGCCCGACGTCACCCATGCCTCCCCAGCCACCGAACTATTCGCCCTCCAGCGGAGGTGGCTCCCGCCCATTTCCTTCCTCGACAGCCGGCGTCGCTGGAGGTCCTCACTCCAGCTCGGCATCGTCGTCGTTCGCCACCTCGCGAGCTCAGTCTCAGCAGGCACGCATGTCGGATCCCAATGGGACCAACGCCATCTCTGGCGGCGGTGGCGGGCTTGGCGCGCTCCAACTACCGGCCTTCGACAGCTTCGGGACCGACGGCTTTGGATGGGACTCGCCGATGGCCAGTCGGCGGGGCTCGCGCGAACGGCCTGCCGGGGAGCCTGAGCTGGACGAGTACGGAGGCGTTGACGTCTCGCTCGGCGGGGGAGGGGCACTGGCAGGTGGAGGGATGGTGACACCTCGGCCAGGAGCGCTAGACGACTCGGAGCTCGGGTACCTCGCCGCTGGCTCAAGCGGCCGGGAAGCAACTGCAGCAGCGGCAGAGGACGTGGTCCGATCGGGTGCGAGCTCCGTCTACTCGGTCGACGGCTACTACTCTTCTGGCCCCCCCGTCGGCAGCGTTGGATCGAGACACTCTGTCGCGCCGAGTGTCCGGAGCGGGCACGTGCGCACGCCGAGCGAGAGCTCGGGCAGGAGCGTTGGCAAGTTTGGGAGCGCCGGCGGGAGCGGCTTTGCGCGTGCGTTCGCCTCAGACCTGCCTTTTCTCACCCACTCTCGACGCCTCCCGCTGACCCTGCCCTCCGTGCTCTTGCCCGAGCAGCGCTCGCGCGGATCGACACGTCGTCGTCCTACTACCCGTCGGACGCGCGCAGCCTCGCCTCGCCCTCGTCCGGCGTCGTCGAATTTCCGCAGCACGCTAGCGGACCGCGGTCGGCGCACCACTCGCATGCGTCCAACGGACGCGACTCTGTCGACTCGTCCCGCTCGCTGCCGTCGTTCCACAACGGCCAGCCTGGTCCTTATGGTCACTCGCCCGGCGGCAGCGGCGGCGGCGGGCACTACGGCTACGCCAACCGGTCGACCTCGTTCTCGTCGCAGCACTCTGCAGGGCGCGACGCCGTCGTTGCATCACTCCGCTCCGGCCAAGGCTCAATCCGTAGCGTCGGTGGCTCGGCTTCGGCCGGCGGCGGACCCAATTTTCCTCCGCCGTCGTCGTACAACTTTCCCTCGCCGTCTGGCAGCGCCTCGACGCGAGGCGGTTCGATGGCCCGAGCGACGCGCCGGACGGTCCGCGTCTACCCTGCGCTCCTGTCGCGCGTCGCCGATGCCTTCCGCTCTGGCCTGACGCTCTCGGAGCGCGTCAAGGACGGCCTGGCGTACAAGGACGCGTTCGACGGACGCGAGGCCGTCGACCTCCTGTGCGCCCTCCTCGACACCGACAACCGGAACCTGGCGCTCCTGCTTGGCCGGGCGCTCGATTGGCAAAAGTTCTTCCACGACGTCACGTACGACCACCGCCTGCGCGACAGCTCAAATGAGCTCTACCAGTTTCGCAGACGCGTCATTGTGCCCTCGACGCCGTTCACCGCAGCCCTTCCTGCCGGCGTCGGCGCCAACTCGACCGAGAATAGCGGCAGCCTTCATGCGATGGAAGACGGCTCGCTCGCTGCATCGCTTGCGGCATCGTCTATCGCGACTGGGCCATCGTCCAGGTCGCCCTCGGTCTTCACCTCAGCCGACGGCGCCGGCGAGCGCTCGTCCATCTCGTCCCTGCCGACGACGCTGACGTCTGGCGCCATGGCCTCGTCGCTGCCCGCCTCGCCTGGGTCGGTCAACGACCAGTCGCTCCTCCAACAGCAGCAGCAGCAGCAAGCGGCAGACGCCGGCGGGACTGACGACCTGCCTTCGGGCGTCTTCACCCTCCTCACGGCGTGCTACTCGCCGACGTGCTCGTCGAGCTCGCTCTGCTACTCGATTTCGTGTCCCTTGCGGATCGAGCAGGCAAAGAAGCTCAATCTGAAGCCCCAGCCCGGCCTGCGTAAGGTTGCCTCGGCCGACACGTTCCCCGAAGACGACGACGACGACAAGGAGGGTGCGGACGGCGGGCCAGGCCTTTGGGCAAACAGCGTCAGCCAGGCCGTGCTCGACAGCGTCGGCGACGAGGAGCGTAAGCGCCAGGAAGCCATCAACGAGCTCATCTTCACCGAGCGCGACTTCGTCAAGGACATGGAGTACCTGCGCGACGTGCGTCCCCCCGGCTTGCCCTTGGCAATCCCCGCCTGCGCGAGTGCTGACAGCCGCTCACCTTTTGACCTCCAGTTCTGGGTCAAGCCGCTGCGGTCCAACGACGTCATCCAGCCGCCCGAGCGGCGCGAGGCGTTTGCGACGCAAGTCTTCTGGAATGTCTCGACAATCCTGGCCAACAACTCTGCGCTCGCGGACGCGCTGACCAAGCGCCAAAGGTCGCAGCCCGTCGTCGAAACGGTCGGCGACATCTTCCTCGACCGGGTGCCGCTGTTTCAGCCGTTTGTCGACTATGGCGGCCACCAGGCATACGGCAAGCACGAGTTTGAGAAGGAGAAGCTCGACAACCCCGCGTTTGTCAAGTTTGTCGACGAGGTCGAGCGCAAGCCCGAGTCACGCAAGATCGAGCTCAACGGCTTCCTGACCAAGCCGACGACCCGGCTCGGCCGCTACCCGCTCCTGCTCAAGGCAATCCTCAAGGTGACGCCCGAAGACAATGCCGATCAACAGCTCATCCCCCAGGTCATCGACCTTCTCAACGGCTGGCTGGACAAGGTCAACACGGCCGCAGGCAAGACGCAAAGCCGCATGGACCTCGTCCAGCTTGACTCGCAGCTGCGCCGGGCTGAGAGCCAGGTGCGTCCACCTGCGAATCCCTTTCAAAATCTGCGCTTTCTCGAGGGCGTCGATTGCTGACCGAATGACCACTTCGCACCGCCCATCCCGCAGGAACTGCGCCTCGACGACGAGATGCGCGAGCTTGTGCACAAGGGCCAGCTCAAACGGCGGGGCGGCACGCAGAGCGAGAGCGCCGACCTAGAGGTCTATCTGCTCGACAACGTGCTGGTGCTCGCGCGCTACAAGGCCGTCAGCAAGACCGAGTCGGAGTTGCGGCTGTACAAGCGGCCGATTCCACTCGAGCTGCTGACGATGGTCACGCCGGACGAGCAGTACAACCTGACCAAGTACGGCATTCGGCCGAAGGCGCTGCTGAACCGGACGGCGACGGGCAAGTCGGGCGGGTCGTCCTCGGCCGCGTCGGCGCCCAACGCCAAGCCCGAGAAGGAGGGCAAGCACGGCTACTCGATCACGTTCCACTACCTCGGCCGCCGGGGCTACACGCTCACGCTCTGGCACGAGTCGCACGTCCAGCGCAAAAAGTGGCTTGAGACGATCGACAAGCAGCAGCAGCTCGTGCGCGAGCGCAACCGCCGGATCGAGCTCCACCCGCTCGAGCCGTCGATCGTCGGCCCGTTCAAGGTCAATTGTGCGGTGCCCTACAGTGCGTCCTCCGTTCCCCGTGCGTGTCTCTGTCGAGCGTGTGTCTAATCCCGGTCGCTTTCTCGTCACTCGGCAGTGGGCGGCGACAAGATCATCTACGGCACCGACGACGGCGTCTACTTTTCCAACCTGGCCGAGCCCGACAAGAAGCCGGCGCTCGTCGTCTCGCTGCTCGATGTCACGCAGGTCGAGGTGCTCGAGCATCCGTTCCCGCTGCTCATCGTCCTTGCCGGTACGTCCTGCTGCCGCCCCGCGCTTCGACTCGCCACAGGGCGGAGACTGACGCACCCCCCTTCGATGTCTGCAGAGCGGTCGGTTCAGACCTTCCCGCTCGAGTCGCTCAGCTTGCAGGATCCGACGGCGGCGCTCAAGCGCGGCAAGCGCATCTCGTCCCACACGACCTTCTTCAAGGCCGGGCTGTGCGTCGGCCGGCAGCTCGTCTGTATCGTCAAGTCCTCGCCGCTGTCGACGACGATCAAGACGATGGACCCGGTCGAGGCGCCGGCCAACAAGAAGCAGCAAGGCGGGGCCGCCTTCTCCAAGCTCAAGCCAAACCGCAACGAGACGCTGCGCGTGTTCAAGGAGTTCTATATCCCGACCGAGTCGAGCTCGATCCACTTTCTCAAGACCAAGCTCTGCGTCGGCTGCACCAAGGGCTTCGAGATTGTCGACCTCGAGACGCTCGACACGCAGGGCCTGCTCGACCCGGCCGACCCCAACCTCGACCTCGTCCACAAGCGTGACAACCAGCGGCCGGTCCGACCGATCGCCATCTACCGCGTCGAGGGCGACTTTCTCCTGTGCTACGACGGTGCGCAACCTCTCTCGTCCTTCATCGATCGCTGCTCCTCGTCTGCCGAGCTGACACTTCGCTTGCCCACGCCAGAATTTGCCTTCTACGTCGACAAGAATGGGTGGCGCGTCGGCGGCCCGCGCAACCGCAAGGACGTCCGCTGGAAGCTGACGTGGGAGGGCCTGCCGACCAGCTTTGGTGCGTGTCCTCCCCGTCTTGCCATCCTGAACCCCTCTCTGCGCGCGTCATCGCTGACTCTCCGTTTCGTCCCTTCATGCCTCCCCCGCAGCCTTGCACTATCCGTGGGTCATGGCCTTTGACGCCAACTTTGTCGAGATCTGGAACGTCAACACGGGCGTCTTCACCCAGGTGATCCAAGGGTCCAACATCCGGCTGCTGTTTGCCGACACGCCGCCTTCGACGGCCCACTCGGCCGCGCACCTCCACCAGCAGCAGATGCAGCAGCAGCAGAGGATGGCGTTCCGTCCACCTCCACCGCAGCAAGCCGGATTCTACCCGCCGTATGGCGCCCAGGCCCCGCCGCCAACAGGCTACGGCGCACCCCCACCGCCGCCGGGCATGCGACCGGGCGGGGGGATGATGCGACCTCCACCTCCACCGCCGCCGCCGCCGCCGCCGCCAGGCATGCACCCCTCGTACCCTGCCCAACAGCAGCAGCAGATGCGGCTCCCACCTCCACCGCCGCGCAACGCGCGGAGCAAGATTGTGTTTGCGATCGACGACAAGGTGGTCGAGGTTCGGCTGGCGGGTTGAGAAGAGTCCTCCCCCCCCCCCCCCCCCCCTCTTTATGTTTCTTCTCGCACGCACGCACGCGCGCGCCTGTGGGGCAGAGCCCTCCCTCCCTCCCTCCCTCCCTCCCTCCCTCTCACACAGGCTCGCTCCTCGTCGCCCTCGACCCGACGAGACCTCGCTGCACCAACAACACCTTTGACGACCCCTTCCCACTCTCTCAGCAAAGCCCCCCCTCCCCCCCGGCCCGCCCTCTCTCTCTCTCTCTCGACGCGCGCTCTGCAAACTCGCATTCGCCATCTCTCCGTCTCTTTCGACCCCCCTCACCCTCTCTCTCTCTCTCTCTCTCTGTCTCGCTCGTCGTCTTGCGTCTTTTCGATCCCCACCCACATACCTCCCTACTCGTCTGAAGACCCCGCCGCTGCCCATCTGCCACCCACCTTCCCCCCCCCCCCTCTACACGCCCTCTCACACATCCACCCTGTCAAAAGCTCCCCAAAGCTGGCCCGAGATCCAAAGAGCTATGTCCGTCCGACCCCCACAACCCTCTCTCTCTCTCTCTCTCTCTCTCTCTCCATGCCCCACTTTTGAACTTCGAGACGACAGCAACCCACGCCCACGCACGCACGCACGCACGCCGACTCGAGGGTCCCGACGTCCTGAACGACTGAACTGACCCCGGAGACCGTACGCAAGTCCGGCGCTCGTCGCTCCTTCCCTCGGTCGCTCGCCTCACTCTCCCTTCTCTCGACGACTCGCCCACGCGCGCGCGCGTCGCGCAGAGCTCAGCCCACCTGCCCAACCCTCTCTCAGCAAACCAGCACCCTGGTAACAAAACGAACCCCCCCCCCCCAACCACCGATCCCCGGCGCGCGCCTCTGAGAGAGTCTCACGACGCTTAGGGCGCATCCGCCGCTTTGCTTTCCAGGGTGTCTGAAGGATTGGGGGCAAGGGGGGGGGGGGCTTGTTCCCTCTCTCTCTCTCTCTCTCTCTCTCTCTCTCTCTTTGTGGGTGTGTTGGCTCTCGAACTCTCAACAATCTCTTGTCGTCCTTCGTCTTCCCTCCCCTCCCCCTCCTCTCGCTCCCTCTCTCTCTCTCCGATTCCGACCGCGGAGACAAGCAAGAAACAAAGGAGGGCTCGGGGGCCAGACCCTGTGCGAAACGGCGAGGGAGGGCAGGATTCGGGGGGGATCGGGATCCGGGATCCGGGATCGACCCCGCGCCAGCGCTCGAGGCGATGAGGGGCGTCTTTGCTTGAGCTTTTGTCCAAGGGGGAGTGGGGGGAGGGGGGGAGGGGGGGGGGATTCCATCTCTATCCAGCCTTTGTTGTCTTGTTCCTTTGTTTGAAGAAAGACGTTGGGTGGGGTGGGGGTCTCTTGGGGGTTTCAGACGAGCCGGACCGAACGCCGGTCCGAGAGGGTCGTGAGGTCTTGCTCGACGCCCCAGAGGTGCGACTTGAGGCTGTGTTTTTTTTTGGGGGGGGAGTGGGAGGGGAGAGCGGGGAAGGAAGGGAGGGAAGGAAGGAGGGAAGAGGGGATCGTCAGCGAGGACGAACGGACGAACGGTCGGACGGACGGACGGGCGGATGGATGGATGGTTGGGACGGCGGCGGCGGGACGTGCGCGTGCGCTTTGAGCTTGAGGAAGGAGAGGGAGAGGGAGAGTCAAAGGGGGGGGGGAGAGGACGAGTGATGAGGAGGAAGCAAGCGCGCGCGCGTCGCGTCGTGTCTTTTGGAGGTTCCATTGGAGTGGTAGAAGGGAGGGAAGGGGGGGGGGCAGGAACCTCAAAGGGCGAAGGGCGGGCTGGGGCGGGGTGGAGTGGGGTAGGCGGCCTAGCCCACCCCAAACAGACAGCGACAGCGACAGCGACAGAGACCAGAGAAGAAGAGAAGAAAAAGGGGGGACGGACTCGAGCACCTCCAACCGCAACCCGTCAAACACCCCCTTGAGCTCGGACCGGACGTGGCCCACCTCGGTTTGGAGCGCCTGCTTGGTCGTGCGGTCGAGCGTGGTGAACGAGGCTTGGAGGTGGGAGAGCTGGGTTTGGTGGGTTTGCATCTGGGGGAGAGGCGGGTGGGGGGGAGGGAGGGAGGGAGGGAGGGAGGGAGCGGGCGAGCGAGCGAGTCGGGGGTCGGGGGAGCGAGGGAGGGGGGGCGGGGGGGGGGGGGTTAGCGAGAGGGGAAGAAAGAGGGCGCCCGGGGGGGGGGGTCGAGCTGAAACGTCTGGGCTGGAAGGGAGACTGGAGCCTGGGGCCTAGTGGCCAGGGACGGGAGGGGAGGGGAGGGGAGGGGGAGAGGGAAGGGGAGAAGCTGGAAGGAGGTAGGTAGGGCTTGGGGAGAGGGGGGCGACCTGTCGAAGCAAGTCAAGCAAGCCAGCAAGTCAAGCAGGCCAGGCGAAGGAAGCATGCCTTGCGCCCGCCCCCCGGGGTTGCCCTTGCCCTTGGACTTGTCGCCTGCTTGTTTCTTCAGAGACGAGAAGCAGGCGCAGGAGGGGGTGTGTTGGGGCAAAGAGGAGGAGGCCCAGGGAGCAGCGCGCGTGGACCCGACCGACCGACAGGCCAAAAGGAAACGGCAACCGAACAACGACGGGGGAAGAGAAGGAGGAGAACGGGACCTTTGCAACGGCCAGCTGAAGCTCCTCGACGCTCGCCGCCAGCCTGTCGGACGCTCGTCGGTACTCGTCCCAGAGAGCGTACGAGGCGAGGGCGGAGGCGAGGGAGAAGCCTAGGAGGAAGGAGAGGAGGGAGGGGCGGAGGGGCGTTGGAGGCTTGGGGGGCTGTTTTTTCGGGCGGGAGTAGGAGGGTTTTCCGGAGGGCAGAGCGTCGGTCGGTCAGTCGGTTGGGTTGGGAGAGAGGAAGGATGCCAGATCAGAGGACGGAACCGTCAGCGAGCCAACGGTCGGCGGCACTCGGTCGGGCGAGGAGCGGGCGAAGGAGCGGCGGGAGGTGGTCGCTGGGGGTTGGGAGCGGTGGTGGAGGTGGAGGAGGGGTCGACAGGGGCGCAAGGGGAGGGCCATGTTGGGGGAGGTGGACTGAGGGTGAGGGTGAGAGAGGGTGAGAGGGGAGAGAGAGAGAGAGATGGACTGGACTGAGGGTGAGCAAGGACCAGCACGAGGAGAGAGAGATGGCCAGTCTGGGTTTGCCTCCGACCCTCCAGCGCGACCGACCCCCCGTCTGATCTCCCTCTCTCCCTCCCCCTCCCCCATCCACACCACAGCCAGCAACCATGCCAGACCCCTCCTCTTCCACCTCCGCCTCACCCCGACCCCCACCCCCACCCCCACCCCCACCCATCGACCCGGCCAAGCGCGACGCTCTCAACCTCTACCGCCAGGTCCGTCCTTGCCTCCCTTGCCTTTGGTTGGTCGTCTCGCCCCCAACTGGGCGCAGCCAGACCGTCTCTCCCTTCCCCCTCCTCGGTTGCCCTTGCCTTGCGCCTTGTCTTGCTCGACCGACTGACCTTGCCTGCCCACTTTGCTCGATCCCCCATCGACTGACCCACACCGACCGACACGCCTCGGTGCCCGCCGAGCAGAAGCTCAAAGACCACGAGACGACGTCGGACAACCTCAAGAAGCGTCCGTCCTGCCCCTTCCTTCCTTGCCTTCCTTCTTGCCTCGCGTTGCCTTGGTCCTCGGCCTCGTCCTCGTCCTCTGCTACGGCGCTTCGTCCCCAGTTGCCACTTCCCTCGTCCTCAATCCACCTGACTGACTCCCCCCCCCCCCCCCCCTCCCCCCCCCGCCCCCCCCCCCCCCCCCTCCCCCCCCCCCCCCCCCCCCCCCCCCCCCCCTCCCCCCACCCCTCCCCCCCCGCCCCCCC
>MVAK01000217.1:0-13524 GCA_014825535.1 Cystofilobasidium bisporidii
TTGCGGCTGGGGGGGAAGAAGGGCGTGGGGGGCGAAAGAGAGCTCGCTCGCCCCCTCCCGTCAGCTCGAGCCAGCGAGCGAGCAAACTTTTCAAACAGTCCGGCGGATGCAGCGCTCGCTCCCGGCTCGGCGGGCTCAAAACGCGATCAGGGCGCGATCGGAGGCGATCGAAGCGGCAGCATGGTCATGAAATTGCCGCACCCGCGCGCTGTCAAACAGGCTCTCAGTGGCCTCTCTCTTCTTCTCAGATGTTTCGATCGTGCCCTGTCTTGGGAGCCACGCAATCCGGGATAGATGAACGAAAGCTGCGTGCAGCTGTCCGTTTCTGTCTGCGTGGGGTATTCGGCCGAATGAGCGCACCGAACTTTGGTCAGAATGGCAAAAGTTTGAAGCTGGCTGCAGGATTCGAACCTGCGCCCTCAAAGAGGAATTGATTTCTAATCAATCGCAGTAGACCACTTTGCTAAGCCAGCTGATTATGACGCAAATCATTCTTTGACAAGTCTATCCTTTGCTCAGCGAGCGGCAGATACGGAACAGCTCAGAGCCTGCCAGAGCGGGAAACTCGTGGTGACAGGCGTTGTCATGGATAACAAGGGGGTTGTCACGGATGACAAGCACAGCATCCCGAACTCCGGAGTGTGTGAATTTAACACAGCAGGACCAGACGGCGACGATGCGCAATGGCTGCACTCTCGCAACAGATGACGGGCCACGAGGTCTTGAAGCTCAAAGCTGAAGTCACTTACGGGGGATCAGTGGGGTTGTCAGATTGTGCATGCGCGTCCGCCTCCCTTTGCCTCCCATTCAGACCCAACTCGTCTCGAGTCCGGGCGGTACGTATCGTGACCACCAACACGAGGAGTCTCATGATTTGACGCCATGTATCGTAGTGTCGTTTTGGCCTCTATCGATTTGTATGAAAATCATCTCCGATTTTCGACATCTTGCTCGGTTGGCCCTCTATCGGCAAAGGCTCTGCTAAGCAGCGAGCAGAACAAATGAGCTACCTTAGTCACCACGCTCGACCGTCGCCGCCGTATCGTCACGACCCTCGACCTCGTCCAGCCTCCTCCTCAGCCCACCAACCCAAAAGGCCGGCGACGACGCACGATGGCCCGGTGAGAAGCCCTCTCTGCACGACCTGGTGGGTACGAGTTGAGAGCAACGTAGGGTCGCGCAGGGGGCGACCAAGCGACCGTGCTGGCAGGCCAAAGAAGCAGCCATCAGCGGGTCGGGGCCCGGGCGACCAGCTCTGGATTGCCCAACCGAGTGGCCAACAGGCCGCAAGAGGGTCGTGGTTGGCAGTATGCTTCAGGGAGCTCATTATCAGCGCCCTCGTTTGTCGGCGGCATTCAACCTGGGCTGACCCCGGGCCGTCTCGCGTGCGTTACTCCGTTCCTCCCCCGAAAGCTTCCCCGATTCCTCGCCCTCCTTCTCCTCCTCGTCTAACCAGCTTTCATTGCCTCGGCCGACTCACGCTGCGAGTATCGAATTATCTTTCTGAGCTTGGCTCCGTTTTTGAAACACGGCAGTCGGCGAAAAGCGAGTCGAAGTGATTGGCCGCGTGCTCGCTCGCTTGGCTCGCTCGCCTGCTGGACAGCAGCGATTCTGCAGCGCAGTGATATGGGAAAGCAAAGAAATTCATCTTGAAGTTCTTCCTGTCTTTGCTGATTAACTCGTCACCAAAGACAGGCAAGTAATCACGTCAATCAGAGCCGGGGTGCAGAAGTACAGGCCTAGGATGGCTGGGCTTGCATGACATTGAGTGCGCGTCAAAGAGGGTCGGGTGTGCGCGTTGTTGGTGACGCGGGCCACAGGGTGATTTATCAAGACAATGTGATGACTATTGAGATCAGCTTTGCTGCAGCAAGACACAAAGCGTCCCACAGCTTCAGACGGTATGAGAGGCAGCCGCGAATCTGGACGGCGCGTCGAGCTCGGCGCCGAACACGGGGGCCGGCGGGACGCCAATGACGACCGACGCAATGGACCGACGCGGCCGCGGCCGAAGCGAAGCCGCGGAACATCGCCTTAAGCGTGGGGAGGACTTGGCCCCAATTGAGAACGACAGCCTGATTCCTGAACACGCCGTGCCCACTTTGCCGGATTGTACCTGCACTGTCCTGCGTCTCGACGAACCTCGTCATGAGCATCAACCAGTTGTCAATAAAAACCGGTCGTTGTGGTGGAAATCACTGGCGCTCGTCTTTTCGAACGGCTGTAGCAAATTGATGACTGACGCGGCCGAGAAGCATCATCTTTCAGTATTTTCAGTACTCTTATCTTTCCGTGGCTCTTCCGATCAACTTCGGATACTAAGGTAAGGTCTGCACCTCGACCGAGTTCAATTTCCATGCTGCGTCTCAATCAGCAGCGAGCCCTCGATCGGCCGGACGTGCCTGCCGCGGTCAGAGAAACACCGTTCTTGAAACGCTTTGGATTTGTTTGCTCGCATGCTCGAGTCGCCAGGGATCGGCTGCTGTTGATTGGTCAGTAACGACTCTCAGGCCGACAGTCCGATGAGCACGCGCTTGGAATAAAGTCTGGGAAGACGCGCGCTCCTCTCCCTCTTTTCATTTTCCCTCCTCCTTTTCCAACCTGTGCAGCTTCTGATGGTCCACGCCGCTGCGGGGGGACGGCGCGTCGAAGACTTTCTGGTTCGGCAAAGTTAGAAGTAGAGAAAATGACGAAGGGGTTCTCAAGAACGCAATGAAGTCGCTCTTTGTCTCTGGCGAGGCAGAGGGGAAGCATTGTTGGCCGTCATCAGCGCGCTGCAGTGGCCCGAAAGAAGCAGCAGAAAAGTCGCAAGACATACGTTCTGCCGGGGAAGACAAAGATGCACGCGCCGACGAGGGTTCATCCTCAAGGATGTGGTTGAGCAAGTCGCAAGACGTACATTCTGCCGGGGAAGACAAAGATGCACGCGCCGAAGAGGGTTCATCCTCAAGGATGTGGTTGACTTTCGCCCATGAAGCGCGTCTAAACCAAATGCGCTTGAAAGCGAAGGGCCCAGTGGCGGCGGGCGGCCGCACGGCGACCGAGGGTTCAGGAGCGGCGGGGACGGCTATGGCGAGCGAAGGAGTGGGCAGCAACAGAAAAAGAGGGATCCTTCGCCTCAAGCAATACTCAAAGCTGCAACACACTTTTGAAGGCGGCCAAAAATAGTCTCGCAATTTATCTCAGGCCTTGTGAACCGGATTGAATGCGACTGATGACTGAGCAAAGGGGCTCAAAGAAAGATCTCCACCGGCTATAGGCAAAAGGAAACGCCCTACCGGAGTCGAACCGGTGACCTTCGCGGGCCTCACAGTTGGAGCGCACCGGAACGCGATGGGATCGACCACTTCCCTAAAGGCGCAAAGCCTAGCCTGATTGACCAACGTCTGACATAAGTCGTTGGAAGTGAGTGTGCTCTCTCCTCCTCTCATCTTGATTCTTGCCACGGCTAATGTCAGCTCATCATTGCAAAATGTGCCGGACTCCTTCAGGGGCATCGTCTCTATCGAAGACTGGACCGGGACAACCGTTTCCTGTCTTTCCCACCTGGACGCTGAACACCACCTTTCTGAGTGAATTATCTTCTGCGACTTGTCCAGCGTGCGCATCAGCGCAGAATTTGAAAGCAGCCTTTGCAGTGAGTCAGGATTAGCGAAGGCGGTGGCGGCCGGTCCTACAATTTTCTTTTCCATCTTTCCGGTCAACGAATGACACGACAGACGACAAAATTATGACTCCGCGTCCTCGACTCGCTACTCGACGTGTATAACGCATTCGCCGCATCGAAGTCACATTCGTCTTCGGGCCTTGGCGTCGACTCTCCGGACGTGTGTATTTTTGACGTTTACACTGGACCGCAAATCTGTGACTGTCTGCGGCTGAGACAAGTTTAAGGGGCATATTGTAGCAAGAGATGTTGCAACCAACGCTTGCTCCGTAGCTCAGTTGGCAGAGCGTTCGACTGTTAATGAGCAATCGAGAGGTCTACGGTTCGAACCCGCACGGAGCAGATCTTTTTGCGTCCCATCAGGGCCACATGTTCTTCATCGTTGTCACGGCGCGTCTTTTCAGAATCTGGGTGTGTTCATATCAGTGTGTTCGGTTGCTCATATGTATCGACTTGGATCCCGATTCCGTCGTCAGATCGCCTGCGGGCCTCTGAACCCAAGATGCCCCCATTCGACCGAGCGAACCAAGCGCAGTCGCTGGCCCGCGACGGGTTTTGCACTGCAGAGCGAAGAAGTCGGACAATGCAGTTGTACCCGGCGGCCACTCACTTGCCCATCGTGCCCATACGACACAGCAGCTCACGACAAAACACCCCGCAGTGCACGGTCTTTCGCTCTGCCAGTTCGTGGCTCGCGGCCGATTTGCCCCGGACCGGTCTGTTGCGACTTGCTGCGGCGGCCGGCGCTCTTACCCTCATGAATAGCCCTTCGCGCTGACCGCTCCAGGTGCAACGCTCCGGCGATACCGTCCAGTGCCACTCGCGTTCTTGTTCCGGTCCCGGCGGTTACTTTGTGCTTGCATACCTCGAGCTCGGCTCGTCTTCTCCTATCCTCGTCGCACAGGGTCGCATAGCGTGCTCTTCCGGTCGCCTTTTCTCGTCTCGTTGCGAGTTTCCTTGTCTCACGCGGCCACACCGTGTTCATGAGTCTCGTGAGAGCCTCCTCGCGCGCTTTTTGAGCTTCTTTGTGCCGCTTGAACATCCTCTTCGACAGACTGTCCCAGAGATCTCTGGGGCGTTCGACCTCCTACTTCGCCGTCAAATCGAGCTCGGCAAGAACGTCATCGGAGTTGGCAACAATGCCACCAGACGCGACGTTGTCTTTGTTCTCGTTGTCCTCCCGACGTCCTTCGGGTCTAGATCGAGGATGTGCTTGTGAACCACGCACATAGCTGAGGGCAGGCGGATCAGGAGGGGGGTCAGAGCCTTGGACGAGCAAGTTGAAGCGCTTTTGGAAAAGCCAAAGGTCTACGGTGCGCATGCTGGAGTGGCGCAGATTGTAGAGCTCCTGGCTGACGGGAGACTGAAAGGACGAGTGCAAGGACGGGATGTGTTGAACGGGAAACCCTGAAGGGACAGCGACAAAGACAACGACTCAGCACGGCCTTATCGGAAAAAGAGCGACTAAACATGGCCATAGCGGACCTGGAGGGACATTGACAGGGACAACGACTATGGCAGGTGTGAGAGCGTAAGTACGTGGCTGAGGGAAGGGAGCGTAGGGTAGCGGAGCGGACGAAGCTCAGCACGGCCTTCATGGAAGAAAAGCGACTGAGGCCAGGAAGGAGGGAGGGGACGAGCGATGGCAAAGAGGGCGAGGATACATGAAAGGCGCGTGAAGCAGGAAGGGTGAGCGAGCGGTGGCTAAGTCTCGAGAGAGGATCTCCGACAGGATGAAGAGCGAGCGCGCGGGCAGGGACCTGATGCAAGGTGGTTCAGACGCTTGCTTGCGCAGGTGATACTTGCGCAGGTGATACCGCACGCCGCGTGGGCACGAGCATGACGCTCGAAACCGGAAAGCCGCGTCGCCGAGCTGCAGTTAGCCGGGGCGCAAGGCGAGATCCTGTAGGTTGTCTACGGACAATTGCCGACTGTCGCTCGCCGACTCCTCCCAATCGGAGAACGCGTGCCAACCCGCATGTTGATACCACCGACGCAAGGACTTTTTCAACGACTCACGCTCAACCGTGCCGTTCCCTATCCGTTACAGGCGCGGCACAAGCGCGATTTCCGCACACACCCTGCTCACCTCGACGCAGACGAGGGCCCCCCTGATGCGCGCCGCACAGACGACCCCAAACGGGTCCTGTGCGTTGATTTCGAGCAAGGCGTGCAGGATCGCCCGCGAGGGGCCAATTTCTCAAGTGAGGACGCAGACCAGCAATCCCCCCTCGGCCGCCGGGAACGCCTCGTCTGACGCTCCGTGTCTGTAGTGAAGACGAGAGAGATAAGAAGCAAGTGCGGGCCAAGGAGCCAGGGTGCTGGACAGGACAAATGCAGGGGTCAGAGGACTGACCTTGACGAAAGCCTCGTCTCCTCGGACAATCCCACCGTTGGCCAGCTTGAGGGAAGATCATCGCGTCCAGACGTGGGTCTCGAAGTACACCCACCAGCGCGACCGCCCGCACCTCCTCGTCGGTCAAGGCGGCGTGCATCTGCCTTCTGCCGGTCGGGGTAATGTCGTCGACGGCAACGGCGAAATCCTCAAACAAGCTGCGGAAGCAGCGCCTTTGAGCGTGCTGGGGGGAGGTTTTGAGGGGGAGCTCTATGTAGACATCCGAAGGTTCGGTTGGCAAAGCTTGAGAGGCAGAGGATTTAGCTGAGCTGCTCAAAGCGAGCTGAGCCGCTCAACGCCCGCGCGTTGGGCGCTCGCGGAGGCTAGATCACAATGATGCTCAGCATGTACTCAATCTGTTTTATGTTCCGGCGCGCCGCATGGGTGCGTGTCGCCGGAACAGGTCACCTTCTTGAGCTTGGCCACGAAAACAACGAACGCCCCCCGCTTCAAATCAAGCATGCCTGCATGCAGCGAGAATTTTCGTGCCCGCGTTTGCACCTCGTGTTGAACGACGGCGGCAGCGCCATTGGTGCTGCTGCGAGTGCGACCGCCTCATCTCAAAGCGGTCCCCGGGGGATCGAGCGGGGGTTGGGGGAAGGGCAGAAAGAGAACGAAAAGAAGTTCGTGCCAGGACAGCTGATGGGGGCGGTTAGGGGCTTGCTCGTTCCGTTGCCAATTCTGTCGGCGTCGGCGCAATCACCACTCGTGGGCCGCGCGGCGAGAGAGCTCGCCGTCGTTAGGGCTGAGAATGCGAACTACAGCTTTTGTCAAACCTCGCGGACCGTTTGACATCGTTGACTGAAGTCCTGATTGGATCCGGATGGATCACGATTGAGATGGCTGATTAGATTACTGATTTGATCAGCTATCAAACAAGCTCTTGACCCCCGTGCCGCGTTGTCGCCGTCTCATTCGTGTCTGCCATTCACTTTTTACTTCATTCACCCTTTTCTCCTGTTATTCAAACCTGCTGGCTGCCTTAGACCGCCCTCCTTTGCCTGCGGTTCTCAAATGGCGAGCATAAACGACCCCAGGCGTCGCACCAGGGTCTTCATTTGATTTTCGCTTACCGAGTACTCTACATATACAATGGAAGCGACAGCTCTGACGCCTTGGGCCAGCAAGCGCAACGGACAAGATTTCTTTTGTTCGGTTCTTGCTGAGGATTGGTAAATGAGTCTCGATGCAAAAAAAGGAGGAGACCTGTGAGGGAAACGCGACGACGTAGCGAGGGGCTTGTCGTTTCTTCAAATTTTGGGATTGCCTTTTTTAGGAATCGTAGACAAGGAAAGTGGTCAAGCCTACTGGAGACACATGTTCAGGGCGGGATTCAGCTGCATTGCGACGCGTCGCGTTCGCATCGGACAGAGCAGGGAGGTTGGACTCGCGAGGCCCCGAACAATTGAGGTTGAAAAGTGTTACTGCCTAACTATATTTGCGACTAGACAAATGGATCGTTCACTTGGATTCAAGAAAGACTGTGCCCGTTCTTTTTGTGGTTGGCTGCTTAATTTTGCAGCCCAGTGAGCAACACTGAGATTTGTGCTCCATCTTGGGTTCTGACCGTCATCAATTGGGACTGCGACGCAAAGCGAGAAGCAGACAGAGACAATCATCTAACGCTTTTCTCAACGTCAAGGTGCGCATCAAATCCTCGGCCGGAATCCTCAAGCAAGTGGGCGCAAAAATGCGCCTCGTTTGAGTACTGAACTAGTTGACATGAACAAAATGGGTTTGAACACCAAAAGGACATCTCACAAGGATAAATTAAGCAGGAGCGGCCCTGATGTGTCTGATGACGCAGTCAGGGTGACCCGTTCAATGTTTTCCCGTTTTTTACCCTCAGTTCGTGTCCTCACATGCAGCACAACCTTTTCAGGCCCACCAGTTCAATAGCAAACGGGGCCTGACCGGTCAGATCTTTATTGGTTCCCTTTAATTTGTTGCTTCGGCGTCAATTGTATATGAGCCTTGGATTTCAACTCGCAATCTAGCATCCGCTTTGCAAGAACAAACTCCGAGCGCGGTACGGGAAAGCAAGTCTTCACTAGGCCTCAAGGTGAAGACTCATCAAATCATCATTGACCACCCAATTATTCCCAACCTCAAGGATAGACCTGTTACAAGTGTTATAGACGCAAAACTGCAGAAACCCCCTTTGCTCACCGACACCTGAGGCGACGATAGGCGAGACGCGGCGCTGCGCCAGACGTCTTGAAGGTTCGATCGAGTGTGCGGCGAGTCGAGTCAAATCCCGCGCAAGATGAAGATGCCGATGGCGGCTTCAAAGGCGTCTTGGATTTGGCTTAGGACCGCTCGCGCGACATTGACCAAAGTTGTTGATAGCAACTCCACTAAGCGATAGCAAAGCTTCGTGCGCAGCTTTGTCTTTTTGACGTGATCGTCTGACACCTGAACATGTCCCAGAGCCGGAGCGAGCTCTTAGCCTCCCGCGGTTTGAGCGACCAGACACTCATGTCGGCCACAGTCCGACGAATGGCGTGGCGCAGCGCCTTGGCGAGTGGACCGGCGCTGGGGCTGAAAGTCGCCAGCACGTTGCGGTCTTGTGTTAGTCGTCGACTGTTGACGAAGGAACGTCGCAACGTCGGCAATAAAAGCGGCGACGAGGACACTCGAGTGGAGGCTGCAGCAAACGCAAGCAAAGAATTCGGAGGTGTAAACGACAGCGGCAAACGCGCCAAACTCTGTCACCTCTTATCACCACGTCGGTGAGAGCTTTAGCTCGCGCGACGATGGTCTTCTAGTCTGAAGACTTTGTCGACTCTCTCGACCGAGGATGGCAGAGGCGGACACGACCTGTTCAACAGATCGATTGCGTGCTTGAACTGCCCGGTTTCGACGGCCGCATTAAGCGACAGCCGCCTCGAACAGAGTCAGTTGCTGGAGCAGTCGATCCGGCAAAACAAGCGCCCTTCTGACTTTCAGCGAAACGTAAGAAATTTATCAGCATAACGAATGTAGCCGACCACTGACTGCATTGGTCTCAAATGTTTCTATGGCGCGTCATGCAACCGTTAACCAGCTCTCATGCAACTGCGGTCTGCCTTACTGCTTACTGTCTACAACACAGTCCGTACAACCCATGTGGGTCTGATACTGCCGCTGAGTACGCATTTCTCATATGCGAGGATGAAGTCAACAGTTGCAAGGTTTTGGGGCGTGCGCCTTTGAGAGAATCACGATCAATCGGAAGCCCCGGTCAGCTCCGATCGACAGCAGCTCTTGTCTCTTTAGAAAGACTTTTTTCGACAACGAGTATATGTCAGTTTTGGTTCTTTATTTAGTCTCTAGTTATCGCTGTTTGGATGTACGCAGAACTCTGAAAGGCAGTGAGAATCACAGCGCATATTCTAAAGACATGATTTCCACCATACTGACAGACGCAAGTTAGCTTTTCATTATGCCGGCCGTTCCGATTCCTTCGGTGCCAACCCCCAAAACATCGGAACGTCGTCCAGTAAAAAAAGCATTGCCAATAGTCAGCCTCCACGGCGAGCAAACTACTGCAACGTCCGCTATCGTTGTCATCTGCAACATATGAACACGTGAGATCAGTTGCATCGTTGGGCCGTCAAGCAAGATCAGGAAGACTGATATTGATGGTTGCGCCGGATACGGGGACAGACATTGTGCCAAGAAAATGTTTTGAAATGTTCATGCCTTTGTCGGGTCAAAGCGCACTATAAAAACTAAGTTTTTGCCTTCGATGACCTTACTCCGAACGAAACAAATCATTTTCCGGGTTTGCATCTGGTACCAGCTTACCTTTGTAACCGCAATGGAATTGCAGTCAATTTTTTTTCCTGAGATCCTTACATATGCCCGAATGGAAAGAGGCAAGGCTGCGGGATGAGCGGGGCGGGCGACCGAGCAATATAGAGCGAGCTGGACACATGCGCTGCTGTCGTGTCAGTGGACGGCGGCGGTGGGGGGGGGGGTCTCGTATGCAATTGGGCATGACGGGACGTGGGATGGTGGACCAGGCACACGTCGAGGCTCAGGCGCAGCGTTTCATGGCCAGGCGACGGAAGCGCACTCGCCGGCCTCGCCCGCACCGTGAGTACCTGGCGCACCTCCTCGCCCCTCGTCACTCCTGACCCTGTAGAAACCAGACCTGCGGCTCCTCTTGGCCAAGGCACTGCGCCTTCTGCACTGCTCCATGCCCGAGCTCAGACAAACCCGCTTCCGTAACGCGCTGTATGGCGGTCAGCCAAGCATCCAGCACCACCCCCCCCCCCCCCCCCGAGCTCGAGCGGTCAACACCATGCTGACTCGTTTGGTCTCGGTCGAAGCGCAACCTATGGTTTTTTTTTTGGAGATGGGCTGACAAAGCGCACAAAAAAGAAACGAAAGAAGAGCAACAAGCCCATGTATCAACTACACCCAGGATTCAAGAGAGAGACACGCATGATGATTACGGCAAGAATTGTTCGATTGCCTGCTCAGCTGCATACATGCTTGTCGACACCCGAGACTTGAGCTTGACGTTGAGGTTTTTTGCGCGGTCATAGACACGCAGTGTCCCGAATACGGACCAGAAATACGACCAAAAAAGTTTTGTCCACCACCTGCGCGGGTTATAGAAGGCGCTGAGGGGTTGATCAGACCCTTCTTCGATACTGCATAACGTATCCACACCCAGTCCGAGTCGGGTCGGCAGATGCCCCCCTCACGACTTGGCCATGTCAACATGTGCGCTCATCAAAACGCTTTTTTTGGTGGCACCGGTGGAATTGACATGCTCGCTCCGGACAAACTCGCCTGCAGCAGTGCATTCGTCGGCAGCCACGCCATATTTTTCCTCCTGGTGCCGTTACCAGCTAATGGCCGAGTTGGACGTCTGTGTCGTTCGTCGGGTGACAGTCCCCACCGTCGAGACTCGTTGTCGCCCAAAAAAGATGGGCTATATCCTCTTACGCTTGCAATTACCCCTGCATGGCCAGCGGCGTTCGAAGCCGCCGTCGCAGAGGCGCTTGCCTCGTTCTAGCTGACTGTCACGCCCGTCCTGTCCTGTCCTATCTGTCCTTCTCTTTGCCCTAGCTCCTTCTCACCGGTCTTCTGTTACTGTACTGTCTGTCCATTTTGCCACCGTCCTGTTGCTCTAACTACGTCCGTTTCGTCATGCCCTGAACCGCCTTCTCTCGGAGCGACGAAGGCGGAAAAGGCGAGCAAGCGAGTTGGCCGCGCGAGAGCTCACTGTCTCTCCCTTTTCTCATCCACAAGCAACCTGCATCAACATTGTAGCCAGATCCATTCAATCGCAACGAACGCATGGAGTTTTACACAAGGAGACAGAAAGAACCGGCGCGGTATGTTAGAAAGAGGCGGTACGGTAGGAGGCGCTCCATTAGCAAAAGAGAAAGAGAGAGAGAGACGGAATATGTTGACTTTGGTCTTCATTCCCTGCGTTCAACGCTCGCACTACCCCGGACAACGGTAGAGAGCCTTCTACCTCGTCGATCGGCGACCGCGCAAGAAGGCTCTGACTCGGGCGTTTGACGAGGCAGAAGAAGAAGGCAGCGGGCCTGGAAAGGGCGCACGGGCGTGAAGGGTCGAGAGCGCCCGCTCTGGACTAGTCCTGACGCTCAACGAAGTGGTATTTCCTCTGCGCAGCCCGCTTACGCCTACATGATGATCAGCATGCCTAATATCCCGCTCTTGACAATCATGCGCTTTAGTTCCGGAACCGGGTTTCTGGAACCGATCGTGATGAGCCGGGTTTGCAAAGACTTTTCCAACCGCATATTATCTCCTTGCACTGGAAGTGAGCACGAGCCAGACAGCTCGCGGTTCCCGCTTTGGGTCCCCGGAACCTTCTAAATTTGACTCGCAGGTGTACAGATTTAGGTGGACCTCGCAGACGTACGCGCCAGCCTCTTTGGGCAGAGATGCCTGCCGCGCCATCCCTCCCCCGCTTTTGGATGCTTGACCCCGGAATTCGGGGAATCGCCGTCTGCGGGTGGCCAAGGCCGACCCCAGACGGCCTTGGTGCGCCGGTCGTTGTCGCTTCCGGCGTGAGCCAGCAACGCCGACCCGACTCCATCCCACCAATATCAACCCGCCCTCCCCCATAACCCTGCGCCCGCCCCGACCCTGCCTAGCACGCCTCAGCGACATGTCCAACCCACAACATCAGTTCATCGACAAAACTCGGCTCGTCGCGCGGCAAACAAGGGAGGTGGGGGGTGCGAAGAGGAGGGGAGAGCAGCTGGAGGAAGGACAGAAGAGACGGCGCATGACCAAGGAGCAAGAGCTCGGGCAGGCCGCTCCTCGGGGTAACTGCACGCACAGCAAGATCGTAAGCCCTTTTTGTTCGTGCTGACTGTCCTCCTAGAGCTCCAATCACCTTAGCATGCGTGCCTCTGATGGGCCTTGCTCTCGGGTGGTAGGCGGGCACGCTGTCGGGTCTCGAGCTCACCTTGCGACCTCGATCCTTCCTGCAGACTCCATCTCATCCTGTCACCGAACCGCTAGCTATGCTTCTCGGCGGATCCCTCAAGGGCGAAACGACGAGTGAGACCTCCATGTGTGTCTCAAGGGGGTAGGGGTTGGGGTTACTGGGGCATCGATAGGTGTGAGGCAGTGTCAAGGAGAAGCGAGATGAGAGGGCAGAACGAACGGGGTAGGGTCGGGTCGGCTGAGGCTAGGGCTTGGGAGAGGGGTAGAGTGGTGGTGGAAGAGAGGAGAGTGGACAGAGCGGAAAACGAGGGCTAGAGACGAGAGTGAAAAAGACGGAGCGGAACGGAGGGGGAAAATGCGGATCGGGGCGGAGCGGCACGGAGAACGAGGCCGAGCGCGGCGGATGGCCGAGGCCGAGCACGAAAAGGGAGGCCGGGCTTGAAAAACGGAAAACCACCAAAGAGGGATGGGACCGCCTAAAGCCGCGCTAGCCGAGATCGAGCCCGAACGAGGATGAGCGAGAGGACCCGAGAGAAATGCGAGTAAGCCGAGGGAGCGAGGGCCTCGCGCCAGCCGTCGAGAAGCTTGAGTGCGCTGGGCTCGAACGCGCCGCCGGAACTGAGAACGAAGGGCCTGAACGGAGCGGAGACGCGGCGGGCATACTTGAGCGTCTTGGCGTGAGCGGCGGCCGAGAGGACGTCCTTCACCGCATTGCGAGACCGTTCGACGGCCGAGAGGGAGATGTCCGAGTGGGCGCGAGCCGAGACTGAGCGAGCGTCCTGCGAGGCGAGCGAGACGACGGTGATGTCGAGCTCCTTGACGCCATCGGGGCCTGTGATGCGAAGGTCGGTGCGAAGCTGGGTGCCTGGGACAAGAGGCTCGAGAACAACACGGAAGCGTGAGCAAGAAGAAAGGGTGTTGTTGACAAGCCGCTTGACCTGTTCGTGGCGACCGAGCGTGACCGGAGCTCGACCGGCGCAGGCCTCGTCGTGACCGAACGGCGACGCCTCGCCGCAGTCGGCACAGAAATCGAGCGGAC
>MVAK01000218.1:0-13401 GCA_014825535.1 Cystofilobasidium bisporidii
GGGGGGGGGGGGGGGGGGGGGGGGGGGGGGGGGGGGGGGTGGGGGGGGGGGGGGGGGGGGGGGGGGGGGGGGGGGGGGGGGGGGGGGGGGGGGGGGGGGCACGGAAGGCCAGGGAGCAAGGGTTCGTGTGCGTGTGTGTGGGGCATGAAGGAGCATCGACGAGGACAGACATATAACAACGATTGGGGCAGCGACAGGAAGGGGGTCAGTGGGGGGGGGGGAGGGGCGACGAGGTAAGGTTGGTGCCAGGCGGGGGCTGGCGAAGGCGGAGGGGAGCTAGCTGGTCGGATCAGCCGTCGTCGGCCTCCTCGTCGTGGTTGAGGCGCATGCGGACGATGCGCAGGACCGCGTCGGCCGCGATGGGGATCGCGTCG
This sequence comes from Cystofilobasidium bisporidii, assembly GCA_014825535.1. Lineage (NCBI taxonomy): Eukaryota > Fungi > Basidiomycota > Tremellomycetes > Cystofilobasidiales > Cystofilobasidiaceae > Cystofilobasidium > Cystofilobasidium bisporidii. The sequence goes on from MVAK01000218.1 coordinate 375, forward strand.
CCCTGGAAGCCCTCGGGGTAGTTGGTCCTCGGCGTGCTCGGCGACGTCATGGCGCTGTCGATAGACAGTCGAGCCGTCGGAAACGTCAGCCAGGTAGTGCCGAGCGCTCGAAGGGCGAGAATGGAGGTGTCGAGAAGGGGGGGAGGAGGGAAGGGGGGGAGGCGAACGAACCGGTCGTTCCAGAAGCCCCAGTGGGCGATGCCCAGCCCGCGCGCGATGAACTCGTAGTCGTACGCCCACCCGCCCGGGTAGAAGAACTCGAGCACGGTCGCGCTCGGCGAGGGCTGCATCCACAGGAGGTGCGTCAGGCCTGGCACCGGCAGTGAGACGGTTTTCAAGGGCCCAGCGAGTCAGCATGGCGTCCGACGAGGCTGAGTAGAGTCAGACGTGAAGGAGGGTGACGGACCGTTGCCGTGGACGCCTAGCATGACGGTCGTCCGCGCCGCCAGGCGCACCTGCTCGTCTTTCGGCATCGTCTCCATGTCGGCGACGACGAACTCCCAGCCCTCGGCCTCGCTCGCGGCCGTCAGCGTCGAGACGAGCGCGTCGTGGTCGGCTTGGACGAGCTTGCGACGGTTCCAGTTCTGGCGCGAGACTGTGCGGCAGCAGATCGGGGCGTTCGGCTGTCAGCAAGCGCGGCGACACGACGCACGGTCGCGTCGAGGTGAGACTAAGCTCGTGGGGACGCACCGTAGGTGATGACGGGGCGGGTGTGTGTTGCCGGCGGGACGGAGGCCTCAGGGACGGCGCCGACGTGCGCGAGCAGCAAGCGCCGGATGGGCGACCACCAGAAGGGCGAAGAGGGCAGGGTGAAGGCCTCGCTGCAGATCGAGCATAGCAGGGTCGACAAGGGTTGTCAGCGCTTGGACTTCGTCATGTCGCAAGCAGCTCAAGCAGCGGGCAGGCCAGACGCACGAGGCGGTGCGCATCGTCTGCGTAAACTTGTCGCCGCGCATCGCGGCCGCGCGGTCGGCAAAGACGACCTGGTCGTAGACGAACGCCCGGCCGCCGCGCGCGCGGTCCTCAAAGGCGTCGGCCGTTTCGATCGTTGTTCGAGGAAAGACGGCGCGCATCTGGCGACGGTGGGTTGGTATTCGACGAGCGCGTGTCAGCTTGTCGCTCGGGGAACACTAACGCAGCCAGGAGGACCGATCAGTTGAGAGCTGAGCAGGCAGCAAGAACGCACCAGGAGTGCGTTCATGCCGGAGTAGTCCCGCCATTGGCTGCCGGCCGTGTGTGTCAGCACCATCCGCCGAGGCATGGCCATCCCTTTGCCGTCCGCCCCGCCGCGGCCAAATGCGCGCGCGCCTATGCGCGAGCCATCGTCGACGTGGCCGTTGGCGCGGATGCTCTGTGGGTCGAGGGCAGAGTATGTCCGCCAGAGGCCGTACAAGAGCTCGGCCGCGAAATGATAGAAGTGCGCCAACAACTGGGGAGGATCCTGCGGGGGTCATCGGAAGGGCAGCAGTCGGGGGTCAGCGCGCAGGATCGAGCGCCGCTGAGCGCGACGAAAACGAACGTTGATGATCCATGACGGGCCCGCCTGGCGGATGGGGTAGACAGGTAGGCCGGTGATGGCGGACTGGGCCGCAAAGAGCTCTGACGCTTGTTCGGGCGTAATGACCCGCATGTCCTCGTCCGTCGGCTCCCTGCGAACGGGATCGCGCAGGGTCAGTTTCGGGCGCAAGCAGCGGACAATAGCACGTAGAGCGGGTCAGGCAAGGGCTCAGACGCACCTGCCAGCGATCGACTCGGCCGAATTGAGGATCTCGCGCCCAGTCGAGGTCATCATGCGCAAGGCAGGGATCGCGCTCGCGTTGGACGAGACGACGTAAAACGTCGTGTTGACCTGGTAAAGGTTCTCGAAGACGGTCCAGCCTTACAAGAGAATTTGCATCATCAGCGTGAGAAAGCCTCCTGGCGGAGGCAGAAAGAACGCACCTGGTGCGTGCAGGACAACCTCGGTCTCGCGGAGGGTCCCATCGACAGCCCAGCTGCGGCCGTCGGCGAGATCATCCTCGCGCTCGGCAGCGAGCCCAAACAGGTGCTCGCGCATCTGACGACCTATACCGACCGCTTGGATGCGTGCGCCGCCATCGGCGTCCTGGTACACGATGTCGAGGTCGAGCTGGAGGAAGAAGAGGAAGCAGGCGAGCGTCGCGAGCGCGAGCACGGCCGCCTGGCGCGTGGCCGAGCGGGCGCCGGCCATGGTCCCAAGCGGGCCAGCCTTGGATGAAGGCGATCTTGGATGGCTATGGCTGGTCGGGAGGAGCGGTTTGCTCTTGCCAGAGTGGGCCACCTTGGTGAAGGATGGTGAGGGAGGGCCCTGGGGAATGGGCTGGAAGCGAGTCGAGGCGTTGGGCGGGCCGGGCAAGAACTGGCGCAGGGCGGTCGGTCGTGGCGAGGCCGAGCCGGGCTGCTTTGGCGAACGTGGAGGTGAGGAGCTCATGCTGAGGCAAAGGGGGGGGGGATCGGAAGCTGCGGTTTGCCTTTGGAGGTGCAAGCGGCCGCGGCGTGGGAGAGGAGGAGGTGCCTGGTGGTGGTGGGAGCTAGACGACGGGGAACGGCCAGCAGCGCTCCTTAAGAGCGACGTGACCGCCGTCAAAGGGACTCATCCTGCGCCCTCGTCGTTGTTGCGAGGCAGCCGTCAGCGAGAAAGGGGAAGCGAAAGGCGGTGGACAAAAGGGCGACCCTTTGATCGGTCGTCGTCGCAGGAGAGCGGGCCGAGGAGCCTGTTGTGTCTCGAGACGCCACCGGAGGGAAGCGTTTCAAGGGGCAGCTCGAGCTCCGGTTGCTTGAGAGCTGCCTCCCTTTGATGACATCCCCACCGACCAGAGCCGAGATTGCTGAGAATGATGTGAGCTCAAGGGCTGCTGTCCTGTCAGAGAAAGCCTGCCTTGTGAAAAGGACATTGAGGAGGAGGTCGTCGCTGTGCGAGCTGCACTGGCTGCAGCAGTACCTGCGAGCGACGTCGCCCGAGTCGCGCGACTCGGAGCTTCCCTTCCTGCCCGACCTTGTCGCCGCTACCCTTCGACCTCGACCTGGTCTTCGCACCTCAACCTTCAAGCCTGCGCAGAGGTACCTGCGCCTCCTGCGCCACGCAGACGAATATCCTCGAACATGAATCAAACGCCTTCGTGCGCATGACCCTCAACTCGACAACCTCGACCGCGACCGTCGTCCCGCACCCCGGCCCCGACGAGCAGGCGCTCTGGCCACCCTGCCCCAGCTATCGCCGGCTCGAGAGCTAGCCGTTCCCTCGCCCAGTTGTTCCTGGTCTATAGCCCCCTCCAGAACTCCTCAGCTCGCTTGTCGCACGCGGCCCGCCTTTGTCTGTCGGCCGACGAAACAGCCAGTGCAGTGGATCGGCCGACCAGGGCGGCTTGTCCCATCGCTGGGAACGGTCGCGCAAGCATTTCCGGCGCCGCAGCTCGTCCACCTCGGCCATCCTTGATCTGTCGCCCGACGACGTGCGGCCCGACAGTCAGTCGGACGGGGTGAGAAAGAAGTCGTTGCTTAAGAGGAGGCTCGGTGAGCTGCTCTCTCTCCCCAGTATAGCAACAGCCGCTCTCCCCTTTTCCTCGTCACCTCGCACGCCCCGCCCACAATGTCTTCCCCCCTCCCTGCGGCAGCCTCGCGCACCTTCCTCCGGTCCCTCTCGGTTGAGGACAAGTACCGGACAGTCCTCATCCTTGGCGGCAGCTACGCGGGCCTCACCGCCGCCCGCGCTATCATGCCAGAGCTCCCGGCTGGCTGGCGCAGCGTCGTCATCGACCGCAACGCGCAGTTCACCCGCACGTCCCCACCCCTCGACCCGAGGACTGCCAGTCTTCCGACGCGTCGCGCTGACTATACTCTCGACCACCTACGACAATCACAGACCTTTATCTTCTGCCTCGGGCCTCGGTCATGCCTGAGCACGCGCACAAGGCCTTCATCCCGATTGAGCACAACTTTGCGCCGCCCAATGCCTACGTCCAGTCGACGCTCGTCTCGCTCGACGCCGACCGCGCCATTGTCCAGCTCGCCGATTCGACTGAGGAGCTTTCCATCCCCTACTCGTATTGCCTCTACTGTCTCGGAGGGACGCTGCCCGCGCCGGTCGACCTGTCAGGCGGGGACGGCACTGAGGCGACCGGCGTCGCCCGTCTGCGTCAGATCAAGGACAAGGTAGACGGCCTGCCCGAGGGCGGCAGGGTTCTCGTCGTCGGCGGCGGGGCGCTCGGAATCCAGCTCGCCACCGACATCAAGGAGCTTCATCCGGGCAAAGACGTCACGCTGCTTCAAAGCCGGCCGCAGCTGCTCCCTCGCTTTGACGCCAAGATGCATGACCTCAGTCAGTCTCCTTCCGCGCTCCTCTGTCTACTGCTCGGATCGCTGAAGGTCAGCACCTGACGTTCCCCTTGGCTTGGTTCCTTCTCGCGCAGTCCTTGCCCGCTTCCAGGAGCTCGGCATCCGGACGGTCCTCGGCGAGCGTGCCGTCTTGCCACCTGATGGTCTCAACGGGCTCGACACGGCGCCCAAGGTCATTCGCACGACGGCAGGGACAGAGATCCCATGCGAACTTGTGGTACGTCGACCGCGCTGTCTTGCATTGCCTCTCGTAATGCGCGCTCTTTCTGATTGTTGACTCCCTCCCACTCCCGCAGCTGGTCTGCACGGGCCAGGCCTACCAGTCGCACCACCTGCAAGGAGCCTTTTCGGACGCGGTCGATCCTGCGACCCGGCTCGTCCGCGTGCTGCGCTCAATGCAGGTAGCCGACTCGTCTGGCGCGCCTGTCCTCGGCGGAAGGCTGTTTGCGGCCGGCGACGTGGCCGACGCGCACGGGGCGACCAAGGCTGGGCACTCGGCCGCCGACCAGGCCCGCATCGCCGCGTCCAACATACTTAGGCTCGTCCGCGCCTCAGAAGAGGCAGGGTCTGCGCCCGCTTTGGAGCAACGTCAGTATCTCGATCTCGAACAACCACTCGGTGATGTCCTGAGGCCATGCTCGACCGTCGCGCTGACCTCGACTGCTTCTTCCTTTCGCGCCCTCAAATCGAAGACTTCCCGCCCGAGCCCAAGATCAAGGTCTCGCTTGGACGCACGGTCGGCGTCGTTCAGTCGCCCGGCAGAGGTCCGACGCGCACCGACGACGGGATGGACGACCTGCGGGCGGCGGGCATGTGGCGGCGGCTCGGGGCGTTGCCCGGCTGGGACGATGGTGCGCAGACTTCGCGTTTCGGACGGGGCGGACGCGGTCGCCTTCGCGGCGAGTAGAGGCAGAGCGGCGGCTTTGCTGCGATGGGGAAAAACGGCTTTCTGACGCGAAAGTGGCAGAAGGCGCAAATGTCATGTTGGTGTCATTGAGGACAGTGTCATCTACGAGGCATAATAGATGTCTACGCCAGACTCGATGGATCATTCAGCTGTTGCGCTCTGAGTCTCCCCCACCTCCTTTCGTCGAAAGGCGGAGCAGACTACTCACAGATGACGTAGGCCAAGATGACGAGAGAAACTTCTGCGCAGATACCAAAGAAGGTGACGGCCCGGATCGGACGACGAATGCCGTTGATGCGGTTGGCAGGCGTTGCGCATCGCTCGGCGGTGAGACGCTGGCGCTCCGAATTGCAGAGCACACCGCCCAGGTAGCGGTGGTCCACTTGGTGATAGACGAGGCCGTAGAAGAAGTCGGCGGCCTTGAGCGCAAGGAAGAGCTAAGGCAGGAAGTGGCGGAGACCCTCGAGTAAGCACAGGATGGCGGTGACGGACAGGCAGGCGCACGAGATGCGGGAAAGACGCACGTAGAACACGTGGTCGTACTGGGTCGTTGACCGGGATAACGCGTCGCCTGCGACAGTACCGTCTTGCAAGGCACCGACCGCAATGTCCACAACCGTGGTGCCGGCAGAATTGAACGACTTGTTGAAGTACAAGAGCCATGTCGTCAGGTATGGGCTTCTCGGAGCGAGAGACTGAACAGGTGGGCGCCCACCTTCCACACGCCGTAAGCCGTGGCGACGTGGCCATCGCTCGTCAACAAGAGCGGAATAGATGCGAGGAAAGGCAAGACGTTGAGCGACAAGCCGACGGAGCCGAGAATCGTGCTGCGGACGGAGGCGCATGCGTCAGTAAGGTTTCCACGCGTGCTTCAGCATCAGGTCGTCGAGTAAGGGACGCACGGGAGTAGGGGATGACACCGGGAGAAGCCCAGGAGGGCGAAGACGACGACCCAAGTTGCCGCGGTGATGGAGACTGAGAGGAAGACTGGCGCTGATCAAAACGCAGGTCCAGTCAACATGCGAACAGCAAAGCGCCGGACGTACCGAAGTGCATGCGTTTCCCAAAACGATCGAAGAAGAGGCCGAGTAGCGGTGTGAGAACGATGGGGATCACCTGCGACAGGGAGCTCGTGTAGCCAGCCTCAAGCGCCGTGCTGCTGCGAGTCACCTTCACCATGTCGGCCTGATTCGACAGGTAGGCCTGGACGACGCCGGCCTGCAGCATCTGCGAGACGGCGAGCAGCCAGAACGAGGCAGGCAGCGCGAGGAGGCCTGTATAGACGGAATGGGCTGCCAAGCGGCGCCCGCTCACGATGCGGGCATGCCTCGGGAGTTGCCGTTCAAGCACGAGGAAACCGACGTTCAGGACAAGCGTGAAGGCGCAGAGGATGCAAGCAACCCAGAAGGGCCATGCCCAGCTGCCGGTACGGTGAAGGATCGGAATTGCGCTGACTGCGCCTCCGACGCCGAAGACACGGCCAAGACCGATGTCGAGTCCGTTGACGAAGGCCAGCTGGCCCGGCCCGCCAGACATCGTGCCGCGACAGAAGTGCGCGTACGACGTGCTCTGGGCAGCTGTAAGGATGGCAGGTTGGCGTCACAGTACAACTGATTTCACACAGACGAGACGAATGCAAAGAAGCAACAGAGACGCACTCTCGAGGGCCATGTTGCCGAATCCGAAAACGATCTGGCCGACCGTGATTGCTGGGTACGAAACCAGCGAGGAACCGAGCGCTGTGACCAAACTGCCAATGAAGACACAGACTGAGCTTGCGAATGTGCCCACGCCGGGGCCTGGGAAGAGAGGAGACGGGATCTCTGGTCAGCTTAATGGACATCTGCTCTGCCGGACGGCAGGATTGACGGACCATAGTGGTCGGTCAGGACCCCGGCGACGAGCGGCCAGACAGAGTTGACGAGCGAGTGGGCGCCGGCAATGACGCCATACTGCGAATTGCTGATGTTCAGCTCTTGCTTGAGCGTACTCTTGAGAGGTCCAATAGTCTGGAGCGAGAGAATGAAAGCGGCGTCGAGCATCAGAATCGGCCCGCTCGTCCAGCAGCAGCGGCTCAAACAAAGCGCCAGACTCACCGACGAGGCCCAATTTGACCCCAGAGTCAGGAAGAGAAGCGAAAGAAGGATTGGTGCCTTCTGACACCAGGGCAATTGGGGGACCTGGTCGTTGAGAGAGGAACCGACAGGTCTGCAATGAGACTGTTGCGGCTCTACACCATCGAGCGGATGCAGCGGCGCCTCCTGCTTGTCGAGAGATGCAGCGCCGTCGTCGGGGAGGACTTGGCCGACAGGGGCAGCAGCGGTAAGGGACATGGATGCGAGGAGATCGGATTAGATGTCCAAAGGTCAACACCCGCCGCCTTTGAGGGAGGTTGCCCTGACAGCTGGCCAGCAGCATCCCGCAGCAGGCGCTCGAGCGTAGTAGTCAGCGGATCCGCATCCGTTCGGTCCGCAAAAGTTCGGTCGCTCAAATAGCAGGTGGGTCACCATCGGTCAGCGTCAGCTGCTTGCTGACCAGCAGCGTTGCTCCTTCTGGCATCCTTGCCGCTGGTCGCCGCAGACCACGCAGGATTACTCGCCGTCGACCGATCGACGAGCGCCCGTCGGCGCCAGGAGGCCGAAGGGCCGAGCCATTTCTGAACCTCGACAACGCGTCAGATAGTCCTCGCGCAGGCGGCGATTCAAAAGGGTTTAGGGTGGTGCAGGTTGTCGCTTGCTTGGCAGATCGTCCCTTCGAGGACAAGAGAGGACAGTTGCCAGATGAGTCTGGCAGGGAGGGGGGCGCTTCTTCGCGAGCTGCAGGTGGCGCGCCGCCTCCCAATTATTAAGAAGGCGCGGGAGACGACCCGATGGCCTGCCGTTGTCGAGCGAGCGACCTCCTCCCTTCATGGGCGCCACCATGCGGATCAGGAAGAGGGGAGTTCGCGACCCTTTCTTCCCATGCAAACCGGAGAGCATGCGCGAGGAATGAGATGGAGCAAGGGGCGGCCGACAGGTGGCCGGTCATTCGGTGCTTGCTGCGCCGTCGCTCGCTCGCTGTGAGCCCCGGCCATTCGTCCCCCGCCCGACCGTGTCAACGTATCCCGGCAACTTGAACCTATCCTCCCCTCCCCTCCATTAGATGCACGCCCGCTCGCCCTCAGCCTCGCCCGTCATGCCGACGATCCGGCCGCCATCCTCCGTCGCTTCAGGCAAGGTCCACCCCCGCCCGACCATCAGCACGACCTCGCTCGGCCGGCGCGTCAAGGGCCTCGGAGGAAGCTCCATGACGAGCCCGCTCTCCCTCTTCGGCGGCCCCTGGCCGCGCAAGCTGTCAGTCGCCCCTTCGTCTTCTTTAGGCTGGGTATCTGAGCAGGGACCTCCAGTTCCTCAGAGCCATCGTGGGTCTGACTGAAAGGCTCGGGAGGCGCGCCAACGAGGCCAGAAAGGAAATGCGAGAGGTCGGACGACCTCTTGCCGCCTTCCTCGCATCCTTCCTTGCATCCTTCCTGCCTCTGGTCACCCCTCGGCCATCATAGTCATCTTTGACCTTGAAGCATGTCGGATCCGCTCTGTGCTGACTCTGACACCGCTCCGCCTTGTCTTTGATGATCGCAGTGTCCGGAAACCCGCCGTCGTCGCGACGTCGCTCGTCGCCGCCCTGTTGCTCCTCTACCTGCTGTCGTCGTCGCCGCTCAGGCCACATCCGCGCGCCTACCACGCTTCGGCAAGCGGTGGATGTCACCCTTACCACGCTTATGGCCACCTGGTGGCCGACCCAGCCGTGCCCGAGCTCAACCGGTACCATCCCTTTGCACCGGATTGTCGCGCGCCCGAGCTGATGCGCGGATTGCGGCACGCGGTCGGCATGGGCGACTCGGCCGCGCTCATCGCATGGGAGAAGGAGGGCGGCGGACGGACAACCGATGCCGACAGCGGCAGTGCTGGAGAAGGCAGGCGGTGGCTCGGCGGAAAGTGGGGCAAGCGGCCGGTCGAGGACGTCGAGTGGGCCAGGGGCAAGTCGGTCCTCATGATCGGCGACAGCACTGTCCGCAACCAGGTCTGTCGGCGCCGCCTGCCGATCCTCGTCTTGACTGGCAGCCGCTTCCTAGCGCGCGCGCATGCTATTCGCAAGTCCGGCTGACGTCCTCTGTCCCTTCATCCTCCATTGCTGCAGCTCGAACAATTCTGCGCCGTGCGTCCCAGCCCTCTCCAGCTGAGCGCCTATAGCTCAAACCGGCTCCTCCAATGTGCGCTCAGGCCGCTGCTGACAATCGCGACGCTCCCGTCTTTGACGCCCGCCCTTAGTTCATCGGCGAGTCTTTCACGATCCATCCGCCTGCCGACGCCGGGCGTAAGCGCGCGAACAAGGACGCGAGCTACACGCACGCCTGTTATTCGCCCAAGCTCGACTTTTTGCTCGTTTCCGTCTTTCACTTTGGGCTTGACCAGGAGAACTTTTGGTGCGGCCTCCTCTTGAGACCTTTGTGGCGACCTTTCGGCCGCGCTGACTCGTGCGACCTGCCACTGCATCTGTAGGAAGGACAAGGACTCATTCAACCCGCCATCGACGTACGAGGACCGGCTGCAGCAGCTGTTTGTCCCGATCGCGCGAGACCTCGAGGCCATGCTGCCCGAGCGCCCGCCGGTCGGTACGCCCAAGCGAACGGTCGACCTGGTTGAGCTCTCGACCGGCCTGGTGCGTTTACGCCCGTCCCTCCTCGACCCCGACCTCCTGATGCTCTCCTGAAGCTCGGCCTTTGGACTCTGCTGACTCGCGCCGAGCGCTCCGCAGTGGGACCTCGCCCGCTTTGCCAAGATCGACATTGACGGCGGCGGGTCGACCATCACCGATTTGGCGCGGCCGCAGCTGCTGTGGTACGCCGGTCGTGTGGCCGACATCGTTGGGGCGACGCTCCATGCCTTCCCGGGCGTCAAGCTCGTCTGGCGCAGCATGCACTGGCCCAGCGACAAGGACGCAAAGGTGCGCTCAGTCCTTATTCGCTTCCTTGCCATGGTGCGCTCTCCATCTGATAACCACGCCCGTTCTCTCCGCCGATGGAAAAGGTCGACTGGTTCATGGGCTGGAATGGCGACGACGAGACCAAACACCGACCTTTCTTCCACCACAACCGCATCTTGCAGCTAGGTGCGGGGTCTAGTCCTTTGCTTTTCTTCGGCTCCTTTCGCTTCGGGAGTTCTCTGACGATCAAATTGCCTCGGTATCTGCAGAGCAAGCGGCGCGGTCTGCGATCCTCCCTGACGGCCGAGGCGGTGGCTTCCCCGGCGTCGAAGTCAACGAGTGGGGAAGCATGCTGCTCGGCCAGCATGTCCACCAGCTGTGCGTCGATCGTCGGATACCTGACCTCTGATCTCGTCCTGCCGCACAAGTGCTCGCGCCAGACTGACCGCCTTCTGCTCCTCTCCCTGTCCTTCCGTCTGCACCCTTGCCAGTGATCAATTGCATCCCGGCCCTCTGCCTGCCGGCTATCTGGGCGGGGACATCATGCTTTACGGTCCGTCGCGACCTCGTCTACACCTTGCTCGGCGCGTGTTCGCTGACGCTTGCTTTCTCGTCGCGTGCAGAGCTCCGAGAGGCGGTACAAACTCGCTTTGAAGCAGACCGACCCTAGTTTTTGCTGTTCTTGAAAATAGAAAGTCGACGGTGACTAGAGGCCGTCTCGACGGCCGGGCCGGCACGCAGCGCGCGCGGCGCCCAAACCAGGGGAGAAGGGAACGACGGACATCTTCGCTCGCTCACCACACACACGCTCGCACGCACTTATCTCGGACGGCCCGCTGTCTCAACGGGAGATCGAACCACTTGTACTTTGAAACCCCGCAGTGTGCGTGGTCGTACCATCTCATGCAATCTCGCTCACTGGATGAAGTGCTACGAAGCGTTCTGTTTCGTACTAGCTTGCGGTCGAGATCAGTGCGCTAACATGGGCGGGCGATAAGCGAGTGCGAGCAAGGAGCCAGACGGACCCGATGTGACCTTGCCGCCGGCCGAGGTGGTGGTGACGTTCGCTCACTCGTCCAGAGGCCAAGCGTCGACGGATTGAAGGGGCGAGGTGGCGGACAGGAGTGCGGCGAGAATTGTTCTGAGAGAGAGCTGGATGGCGCGAGGTGGGCGTTGTACAGCGATCAGAGATCGAAACAGGTTTTCTTCTCTCCAAGCGGAGCGCAAGGCCTTTCTGACGCGCAAAGGTGATGTCATGCATGCGGCCAGGGTATCAGCAGAGCAGTGGACAGAGGGCTCAGTGGCATCGGATGGTCAGCGGCCACAGCGCGAGTAGCCAAGGACTGGTCCGTCATCGCGTCCCCGTGAGCTGATCAGCTGAGACAGGCCGCGGATGTCGACGCCTGCCCCTCGTCCTCCAAGCGCTGAGCCACTCATCAGCTTCAAGCCGTTCAAAAGCGACGTTCATGGCTCGTGAACGGTCCAGCCGGCTGCTCGCAGGGCGGCAAGGGCGGCGGTGAGGTTGGCACGCTTGACCATGAGGTAGTCGGTGTCGACTGCGACAGGTCGAGCGAGAACAGAGGGGGGGGGGGGGCTCGAGTTGTCAATCAGGCTTCCCATGCCTCGCACAGCTGAGCGGCAGCGAGAGAAAGACGGACGCACAGGTGCTGATGGCCATGAGCGAGACTGCCTTGGCCGCAAGGTCGCCCGACAGGCGGCTCATGACGCCGACGACGTTGAATTCGAACGGGCCAGCCACCTTGAGCAGCCGCCAGGGGCCGTCGACCGCCGTTGCTCCTTCTGCGCCGAGCAGGCCGGCGACCGAGGGATCGTCAAAGATGACCGAGACCTCGTCTGGCGTCTTGCTGACGGTCAGGAACGAGCCGGCGTGCTCGTCGTCCGCGAACAGCGTCGGCGGGAGGCGCGTGCCTGCGGGGAGGCGGGCGATGAAGGCCTCGGATGCGAGCAGGTGCAGGTGGAGTGAGGGGTGCGACAGGTCGAGCATCGCAAACGCCGTATCTTCGGAGAGCTTCGGGTCGAGAGGCCAAGTCAGGGCGAAGAAGATCAAGAAGGTGACTTGGGTTGCGGGAGAGAGTTGTTGCTCTGGACGACGGCTTCGAGCCGACGCTTCCCTGTCGACACCCTCAGCCACACGCGCGGTGGAGGTCCGCGCGCCCCGCTGACGTCGTCCTTCTCCTGGGAATCTCTCAGCGACCACGACCGACAGCTGCCAGCCAGAATTGGGCGTGGGTCAGCACCGGGGCACTGTCCTTGACCGCGAGCCCCAGCCCGCGCGCCGAGCAGGCGAATGGGTCCGCGGCCTGGTCTGGCAGGTACGACCGGTAGCAACGGCCGCGTCGAGAACCAAGCGCGAAAATCGGGGTTAGACGCAGATCATGAAGACAAGCAGTCCCTCGACGGAGCCTGGAAGCATGTGGGGGCCGAGGCCGCGCAAAAGTAGAGATGCGGACGGAGAGAGGGCCACGAAAGTAGAACTAGGAAGCCTGCAGTATGAGGGACGTGGGGAAAAGGACGGCGGGGCACGCGGGCGCGAGGCCGGCGCGCCGGCCGAGCGACCGGTCGGGTGGCAGGGTGGACCGAAACGGCAGGCAGGATGACGGTGGGAGCAAGGACGCAAGGACGACGAAGGGAAAGGGGTGCGGGTCGCCGTCAGCGCGCTGTGAACCCGTTTTCCTTGCTTTCCAAGCTTTCCTTGCCCGATTCCTTGCCAATGCTTGCTTTCCTTGCTCGCTCCTTGCAATTCCTTGGTCGCTCCTTGCAATTCCTTGCCCGTTCCTTGCAAGT